>JAAONU010000006.1:1800000-2024238 GCA_012932295.1 Cyclina sinensis | reverse complement strand
CGCTGTAGCAACATCTACACAACCGCCATCAACAACAGCAACCTGCTACAACAACAACCTTTCCAAATGTAACAACAACTATTGAAACATCTTCAACTGAAGCCTTAACGACAACAGAACAACTGCTCACTACAACGCAAACTCAAAATGTATCAATAACTGCTGTAGGAACATCTACAGAACCGCCATCAACAACAGATCAACCTGCTACATCAACAACCATTCCAAATGTAACAACAACTATTGAAGCATTCTCAACTGAAGCCATAACAACAACAGAACTGCCCCTTACTACAACACAAACTCAAAATGTATCAACAACCGCTGAAGCAACATCTACAGAACCACCATCAACAACGGAACATCCTGCTACAACAACAACCATTCCAGATGTAACAACATCTATTAAAGCATCTTCAACTAAAGCCATAACGACAACAGAACTGCCCCTTACTACAATGCAAACTCAAAATTTATCAACAACCGCTGTAGCAACATCTACACAACCACTATCAACAACAGAACAACCTGCCAAGACAACAACCATTTCAAATGTAACAACAACTATTGAAGCATCCTCAACTAAATCCATAACTACAACAGAACAACTGCTTACTACAACGCAAAGTCAAAATTTATCAACAACCGCTGTAGCAACATCTACACAACCGCCATCAACAACAGAGCAACCTGCTACAACAACAACCATTCCAAATGTAACAACAACTATTGAAACATCTTCAACTGAAGCCTTAACGACAACAGAACAACTGCTCACTACAACGCAAACTCAAAATGTATCAATAACTGCTGTAGGAACATCTACAGAACCGCCATCAACAACAGATCAACCTGCTACATCAACAACCATTCCAAATGTAACAACAACTATTGAAGCATCCTCAACTGAAGCCATAACAACAACAGAACAGCCCCTTACTACAACACAAACTCAAAATGTATCAACAACCGCTGAAGCAACATCTACAGAACCACCATCAACAACGGAACATCCTGCTACAACAACAACCATTCCAGATGTAACAACATCTATTAAAGCATCTTCAACTAAAGCCATAACGACAACAGAACTGCCCCTTACTACAATGCAAACTCAAAATTTATCAACAACCGCTGTAGCAACATCTACACAACCACTATCAACAACAGAACAACTTGCTACAACAACAACTATTCCAAATGTAACAACAACTATTGAAGCATCCTCAACTAAATCCATAACTACAACAGAACAACTGCTTACTACAACGCAAAGTCAAAATTTATCAACAACCGCTGTAGCGACATCTACACAACCACCATCAACAACAGAGCAACCTGCTACAACAACAACCATTCCAATTGTAACAACAACTATTGAAACATCTTCAACTGAAGCCTTAACGACAACAGAGCAACTGCTTACTACAACGCAAACTCAAAATGTATCAATAACTGCTGTAGGAACATCTACAGAACCGCCATCAACAACAGATCAACCTGCTACATCAACAACAATTCCAAATGTAACAACAACTATTGAAGCATCCTCAACTGAAGCCATAACAACAACAGAACTGCCCCTTACTACAACACAAACTCAAAATGTATCAACAACCGCTGAAGCAACATCTACAGAACCACCATCAACAACGGAACATCCTGCTACAACAACAACCATTCCAGATGTAACAACATCTATTAAAGCATCTTCAACTAAAGCCATAACGACAACAGAACTGCCAAAGACTACTACAACAATGTCAGAAGTAAAAACGACATTAAACATTTCAGAACCTGTAACAAATGCTACTTTGCCTACAACACGTGCAGCCCCAACATTAACATTGTCAAGTTTATCAACAACGTCATCAACATCTGTATCAACTTCGTCTACAACACCAACGCCAGTAACAACACCGACTTCTGTCACAGCACCAACGCCAGTTGTAACACTGACTTCTGTCACGACACCAACGTCAGTTACAACACCGACTTCTGTCACGACACCAAGATCAGTTACAACACCGACTTCTGTCACGACACCAGCGTCAGTTACAACACCGACTTCATTCACGACACTAACGTCAATTACAACAGCGACTTCTGTAACGACACCAACGTCAGTTACAACACCGACTTCTGTCACGACACCAACGTCAGTTACAACAGCGTCTTCAGTCACGACACCAACGTCAGTTACAACAGCGACTTCTGTCACGACACCAGCGTCAGTTACAACACCGACTTCTGTCACGACACCAACGCCAGTTACAACACCGACTTCTGTCACGACACCAACGTCAGTTACAACACCGACTTCTGTCACGACATCAACCTCAGTTACAACACCGACTTCTGTCACGACACCAGCGTCAGTTACAACACCGACTTCTGTCACGACACCAACGTCAGTTACAACACCGACTTCTGTCACGACACCAACGTCAGTTACAACAGCGGCTTCTGTCACGACACCAACGTCAGTAACAACAGCGACTTCTGTCACGACACCAACGTCAGTTACAACACCGACTTCTGTCACGACACCAACGTCAGTTACAACAGCGACTTCTGTCACGACACCAGCGTCAGTTACAACACCGACTTCTGTCACGACACCAACGTCAGTTACAACACGACTTCTGTCACGACACCAGCGTCAGTTACAACACCGACTTCTCTCACGACACCAGCGTCAGTTACAACACCGACTTCTGTCACGACACCAGCGTCAGTTACAACACCGACTTCTGTCACGACACCAACGTCAGTTACAACACCGACTTCTGTCACGACACCAACGTCAGTTACAACACCGACTTCTGTCACGACACCAGCGTCAGTTACAACACCGACTTCTGTCACGACACCAGCGTCAGTTACAACAGCGACTTCTGTCACGACACCAGCGTCAGTTACAACAGCGACTTCTGTCACGACACCAACGTCAGTTACAACAGCGGCTTCTGTCACGACACCAACGTCAGTTACAACACCGACTATGCTTTACGGCCACCAACGTTCTTTACAACACCGACTTCTGTCACGACACCAACGCCCATTTACCAACCACCGACTTCTGTCACGACACAACGTCAGTCTACATCAGCGACTTCTGTCACGACACCAACGTCAGTTACAACACCGACTTCTGTCACGACACCAACGTCAGTTACGAAACCGACTTCAGTCACGACACCAGCGTCAGTTACAACACCAACAACCCATACTATTGCATCTACTTTATCAACAACGCCGCCATTTGTATCAAGTAAGTTGTCTTCTGTGATTTGTTTTTCAATTTTCCACGTGGTGATCACACAATCATTCTACAGAATTACTCTTGGAGAAGTGCACGCCATTTGCTATTTTAAAGTTTATTTATTTCTGCATTTTGCAACTGTTTATCATAACTCCGGCTACTCCTAGCAACTGGATTCCTTCGATATGACATATGAAGTAACATGGAAAATACTACTAACAATATTTTAAAAGGGCATTTGCTACTCTTTTTTTAACAATCACATGTTAAATAAGAAAATTTAAATGTATACACGTCACTTGTTTATTGTGGTGATGTAGAAAAGGAGGTCTGTTTGAAAACTGAAGAGAAATAATCCTATCTTATCTGAGTTAAAGACTTTTGTCGCTTATAAATCGTGAATTTTTTACTTAAAGGGGACTCCTCTTTGATTTGCTTGCACTTATATTTAACGCAACTTGTACAAACTTTATTGTATTATGTTTCACGTGTTATTTTACGTCTGGCGTGATTTCAGGTACTGTTGTACAGTTTGGTCCGGGTGTAAATGACAATTCTATTACTGTTGTCGGGAATGACGATTTTCATGGACCAGTCAATATACCTATCGGCTTTGCATGCGAGTGTGAATGGTCAAGGCAGATATATGTAAGTACCGGAAGCCTTGTACCATATATAGAAATGCAGTTGTGGTTGAATAGATTATTTATTTGAAGTAAGCTCAATGAAAGTTCATACGATTTTAAGTCCAATATAAGTTACAAAGACAATAATGTCTGTCATTAACACTTACATATACATCATAGACCTACATTTTCGCCAGCACAGAAGCTTGACAAATGACGTGTTAAGCAAGTAAAAAATACGTCAAGATAAGACTGGGAAAAAATAAAATACAGAATACTTGATGGAAGCATATAACAAGTTTGACAAGCCTACAAATGACAAATTTTGTTCTTCAGTAAATAGAGTCTAATTACTTCAACACAATTTTACATTAGCCAAACATGCAGCTCTTAAGCAGATACTTGCAAAATATAAGCAAACAATAGTGTGTTTACAACTAGCAACGGTGACCTTGATCAACCTTGCCAGTTTCTGTTCTCAGTTAGCTCCCTTGGTTTTTTTGCGCTATTTGCAGTTCAAGAAAAGATGGAGACAGTGAATATCTTTTGAATTTTTTTATGGTATATATATTAAATTTATACAGTCCCTTTAATATGCACATTCAGACAGATTTTGAATTGTATTGCTTTTATAAAGAGTTCAGATCATATCTGTGATGTCGCCCCTTGTTTATTTTACACCATTTGACATGGATGTGTTTCTCGATAAAAGAGTAATCTGCCCATAGAGATTCCTGCCACTGTATCAAAACTACCCAGCTTCTTTGTGTGTTGGGTTATTTTATCAAAAATATAAAGACGTTTCTTTTGTCAAATTTGTTTCAGATATCAGTCAATGGATTTGTTGTCCTTGGATCAAAATGGGGTGCTGCACCTCCAAGACCCCCATCCATACCAGTTGAACATACAGACAAGTTGGGTACCAGGCCCCACATTGTTGCACCATTCTGGACTGACCTGAAATTCAAGGATGGAACATCTAATGTTTGGTATCAGATGTACTATGCCTATGCACCAAGTGAAAGTGCCTGGAATAGTAATCTGACATTAATACTGAAGTTTAAAAATGAAAGTAAAGAGTTGGATAACTTTGACCCAGTTCAGGCTTTTGTGGTCACCTGGGAAAATATGGTACCTGTGGATGTTGACGAAACATCAACCACAGAGGTAAGTTTATGTAAATGTAAAATATAAAGTAACACATTTTTATCCTATGTTGGAAAACAGGTTCTCACTTATGAGAAGTTTTAATATTTGTTTGATTCATTTTTAGCTGGTGTAAACCTATTTATTAACTTGCAAACCATACGACTGAGCAGTCTTTAGGTCTGTAATACTTGTGCATGAATTTGTTATTAATTTATTTTTAATTTGATTGTGACAGAGGCCACCAGTCCTATCTTAACTACTTGCAGGATCCCAGTCATGGTGTAACCGGACTTTTAAGACAGGAGTGGTTAGGTTGTATTAATTACGCCAACTTTAACTCTTTTCCAAAGGGCACACCAGTGACCTTTTGCATCACATTGGAGTTGAACCTGGGACCTATGCCCTAAACCAAGCAGCTTTTAAAGCTTAGAACATTTGATTTTTTTTGTTACAGATTATGACCTTTCAGCTTGTAATGATGACTGATGGAGTGAGCACCTTTGCTATTTTTAACTATGGTGCAAACCGCTTGGAGTCGAGAAAGCATGTTGGTAGACCTGCTTCTATGTCTTGGCAGTGCAGTCAGTCATACTACAGCAACACATTATCCCGATCAGCCAGTATATACAATGAAGCATTCATGAGTACAAATGTAAATGCAGGGAATGATATTGGTAAGTACAATGTAAATGCAGGTAATGATATTGGTAAGTACAATGTAAATGCAGGTAATGATATTGGTAAGTACAATGTAAATGCAGGTAATGATATTGGTAAGTACAATGTAAATGCAGGTAATGATATTGGTAAGTACAATGTAAATGCAGGTAATGATATTGGTAAGTACAATGTAAATGCAGGTAATGATATTGGTAAGTACAATGTATTAGCAGTGAGGAGCTCTAAAGGGCTCAACAATGTGGCAATTTTATTAAGGTTCTTGTGCTTAATGCATTTGAGAGATCAAGAAGCAGATACATGTATATTATTTACCGCAGGGTATTCCCGTCTCAGATAAATGTAATCTATCTAGTACATGTATTTAAGAGTGATTAAATAGGCCTGATAATATATAATCTAATGCTTTTTTTTTGCTGATATGATGTCATAAGCATTGTCCAATGGAAATTGGTTTTCAACAGTATCAGTTGTTCTTTACAGTTATTTTTAAACCATCTTTATCTTTATAAAGAAGTTACAAAGGACCAACATATGAAATCCAAAACTTTATCCTTTTTCATAATGATTTGCCAGTATTGTATTTATTTTGTATGAAGTATACTTTGTATTGTTAGTTCCTAGAAAGGTTGTAGCTAATGTGTTGGTACATTTTAGATGCGAGGGGTAGATGGCTGTTTAAACTTGACTTCTGTCCAGCTTCATACATAAACTATCGTAACAAATGTTATGGCTGGAGTTACACTGAAGCAACAGAAGATGGCATTGCTTCATTGATAGCTGAACTGGACACTAACACACCAAAGTGCCCATGTAATGCTGGGCGCGCTGAAGGGGACAAGAGATTTGAGAAAGTTACTGTCACAAGTGGTCGCTGCTATGCAACAAGTTTTCCTACCAAGAAAAACTATGGGAATCGTGTAAGTTAGAGCACTTTCACTTTCAGCTTATAATAATGAATAGGAATGAACTATGAATATTACAGACTCTTTTCCTAAGTGATTGGTTTCATCAGGATAGGGATCTTGTGAGTGTTGTAGATAACTTTCTCTCCAATGTAGTAAAAACAGATTATTATAAGTAAGAAAAATTATAAGCACAGAATTCAACATGTCATTTGATTTCTTACTCTTATTGCTTTTAATTTTGTTTTCTATGAATTGAATATAGATGTATAAATTGTATACATTTTTTAACACTCATGAAATATGGAGAGTACGGTACTATGTTGTATGTCTTTCACAATAACCATTCTAACAGTACGGGAACTTGTTAATAGGTATCACTGTATGGAAAATGGGTTGTTGCATTTAACACTAGATGGCTGTTAAAATTATTCTTTAAAAGATCATGTCTTCACTGTATGGAAAATGGGTTGTTGCATTTAACACTAGATGGCTGTTAAAATTATTCTTTAAAAGATCATGTCTTTTCGCTTATTTTAGCTATGTTGTTATGACAAAACCGGAGGAGGTAGCCTGTTGACTACAATGCCAGGTGCTGGTTTCCTGGGCTTAAACAATCCTCTTAGAGCAACAGTAAAATATATGAATGCAGACCTGGAACCATACAGGTTTGTTGTTTGTCGTTTGTGATTATTTAAAAGCTGAAACAAGGTTTAAACTGTTCATTGATTTATGGATTCAGTTGTTTATCCTAAAACATTACTTAACATTTTCTTGAATATTAGAGAAATGGATAGTTTAGAGTAAAAACTTATTTATTTTGCATGGATAGGGAAGCAAGTTAATGCAGCTTGTGACAATCCCTTGTGATGACTGCTTTCTGGATTCAAACCATTACTTGCCTCGAAAGTTTGGCATGTGGTAAGTCACTGGAGACTCTCAGGTAGGACACAAACCCACTTTAGCAATCTCTGAATTGGGAGTTTGACATTCTAACCTATTGACCACTGCTCCTACTGAATGACTTTGAGTTGAATTTCAGAATCAAGAAAATTTGTCTGTCTGTGTTTGTAGGCATTTAAAAATCTGAAACAATGTTTTTATTTCACCTGCACACAAAGTGCTCAAGGGTGAGCCTTTGTGATTGTCTGGCGTGCGTTTGTCTGGCGTGCGTTAGTGCATTGTGCTTCATCAACAATTAGACTCAAACCACTTCTCCTCCTATACTGCTTAACCAATTGTGATGAAACTTGCCTGGTATATTCCATGCATGAAGTTCAACCAAAGTTGTTCAAAGAATTTAATTCCAAGCAGAACTCTGGTTGCTATAGCAACAAGAAGGAAAAACTTTAAAAATCTTCTTATCAAAAAGTGCTAGGCTCTAAGTTTTAAATATTAAGTATGAAGCTTTGTGCATTGGATCTCTACCAATTTTGTTCAAATAATGACCCTTAGGTCAATATTGACCATGCCCAGATGGACACAAATTTTACATAAAAGTAAATAGGAAAATCTTTAAAAAAATCTCTTGTCTGAAACCACAAGGCCAACAGTTTTTAAATGTAGCATGAAGCACTGACTAGAACACCTCTACCGAGTTTATTCAAATTATGTCCCTAGGGTAACTATTGTTTGCACCTGAGGGGGGTCACATGTTTATATAGAAATATAGAAATAAAGAGGAAAATCTTTAAAAATCTGCTTGTAAACTGCTTACCCTAGAGGTCTGAAATTTGGTTTACATAAGGCATGTATACGAAAGACTTACAAAAACTTTTGTCTGAAATGGTATACCCTAAAGCTTAGATATTTTGTATATTGCATTGTGTAGTGGATACATACCAAGCTTGTTCAAATTTTGACCCAGGGGTGAAAATTGGCCCTGCCTGAGGGTTCTTTTTATATAAGATATAAGATCCTCAAAATTCTTCAATTCAGCACCTGTTATTTGTTTCTGATGTTTGTTCAACAGCAGACCCACAGCCAAAGTATTCAGGTGAGCAACCTAAGGCCATCATGGCCCTCTTGTTTTTATTGCTGTTGTTTGCTGCTGATGATGATGATGATGCAGTTACTTCCTCTGTTGCTGCTTTGGTAGAAAATGAATTGTGCTGTATTAATCTTTTACTTTTTTTATAATTGTATCAGGTGGTGTTGTGAGAGGACAGATTTATGTGCCATATTTACAAGGAAACGCCCAGTCGATGATTGTAGAAAATACGAAGCACCTACACCAGGTATAACAACCGAAGTTCCATATATCTAAGTAAACATTACATAAAACTATGTCATAGGGGTTCAGTCCAGTGGTGTTGCTTTTAGTCAAAAATCTATAATGGGATGTATTAAAAGTCCACAAAAGAATGTTATTCTGCTACATTTTCAAAATAGAATTACCCGTTATTCAAATCAGACAGTCCCATAAGTTTTTAATCATTTAAAACTCTCTGATGTATTAATTACCAGTGTAGACCATGATCAGACTGCATAGACATGATGATGGTCTGCATGGGATTACTCTGGCCAAAAAAAATTTCTACCTGCAGCGCTTAGATTTGCAAAAAAAAAAGAAAGTAAAAGACAAAATCAGATTGTTTCTTCTCTCAGAGGAATGTTTTTGTTATGATCACCTTATTTTACAGGCTTCATGTATGGAGATCCACATTTAAGAACGCTAGATTTCTTCTCTCAGAGGAATGTTTTTGTTATGATCACCTTGTTTTACAGGCTTCATGTACAGAGATCCACATTTAAGAACACTAGATTTCTTCTCTCAGAAGACTGTTTTTTGTTATGATCACCTTGTTTTACAGGCTTCATGTTTGGAGATCCACATTTAAGAACACTAGATTTCTTCTCTCAAAGGAATGTTTTTGTTATGATCACCTTGTTTTACAGCTTCATGTATGGAGATCCACATTTTAGAACACTAGATTCTTCTCTCAGAGGAATTTTTTTTGTTATGATCACCGTTGTTTACAGGCTTCATGTACGGAGATCCACATTTAAGAACACTAGATTTCTTCTCTCAGAGGAATGTTTTTTGTTATGATCACCTTATTTTACAGGCTTTATGTACGGAAATCCACATTTAAGAACACTAGATTTCTTCTCTCAGAGGAATGTTTTTGTTATGATCACCTTGTTTTACAGGCTTCATGTACAGAGATCCACATTTACGAATGCTAGATTTCTTTTCTCAGAGGAATGTTTTTTTTTTGTTATGATCACCTTGTTTTACAGGCTTCATGTATGGAGATCCACATTTACGAACGCTAGATTTCTTCTCTCAGAGGAATGTTTTTGTTATGATCACCTTGTTTTACAGGCTTCATGTACGGAGATCCACATTTAAGACACTAGATTTCTTCTCTCAGAGGAATGTTTTTGTTATGATCACCTTGTTTTACAGGGTTCATGTACGGAGATCCACATTTAAGAACACTAGATTTCTTTTCTCAGAGGAATGTTTGTTTTTGTTATGATCACCTTGTTTTACAGGCTTCATGTACGGAGATCCACATTTACAAACGCTAGATTTCTTCTCTCAGAGGAATGATTTTTTTTTGTTATGATCACCTTGTTTTACAGGCTTCATGTACAGAGATCCACATTTACGAACGCTAGATTTCTTCTCTCAGAGGAATGTTTGTTTTTGTTATGATCACCTTGTTTTACTGGCTTCATGTACGGAGATCCACATTTACGAACGCTAGATTTCTTCTCTCAGAGGAATGTTTGTTTTTGTTATGATCACCTTGTTTTACAGGCTTCATGTACGGAGATCCACATTTACGAACGCTAGATTTCTTCTCTCAGAGGAATGTTTTTGTTATGATCACCTTGTTTTACAGGCTTCATGTACGGAGATCCACATTTACGAACGCTAGGTTTCTTCTCTCAGAGGAATGTTTGTTTTTGTTATGATCACCTTGTTTTACAGGCTTCATGTACGGAGATCCACATTTACTAACGCTAGATTTCTTCTCTCAGAGGAATGTTTTTTTTTGTTATGATCGCCTTGTTTTACAGGCTTCATGTACGGCGATCCACATTTAAGAACACTAGATTTCTTTTCTCGGAGAAATGGTTTTTTTTTGTTATGATCACCTTGTTTTACAGGCTTCATGTATGGAGATCCACATTTAAGTCACACTAGATTTCTTCTCTCCGAGGAATGTTTTTTTTTTTTGTTATGATCACCTCTGTTTTACAGGCTCTATGTACGGAGATCCACATTTAAGAACACTAGATTTCTTCTCTCAGCAGGGAATGTTTTTGTTATGATCACCTGTTTTACAGGCTTCATCTGTACGGAGATCCACCATTTAAGAACACTAGATTTCTTCTCTCAGAGGAATGTTTTTTGTTATGATCACCTGTTTTACAGGCTCATGTACGGAGATCCACATTTAAGAACACTAGATCTTCTTCTCTCAAAGGAATGTTTTTTTTGTTATGATCACCTTGTTTTACAGGCCTCATGTATGGAGATCCACATTTAGGAACACTAGATTTCTTCTCTCAGAGGAATGGTTTTTTTTGTTATGATCACCGTTATTACAGGCTTCATAGTATGGAGATCCACATTTTACGAACACTAGATTTCTTCTCTCAGAGGAAGTCTTTTGTTATGATCACCGTTGTTTTACAGGCCTCATGTATGGAGATCCACATTTAAGAACACTAGATTTCTTCTCTCAGAGGAATGTTTTTTTTGTTATGATCACCTTATTTTACAGGCTTCATGTATGGAGATCCACATTTAAGAACACTAGATTTCTTCTCTCAGGGGAATGTTTTTTTTGTTATGATCACCTTGTTTTACAGGCCTCATGTATGGAGATCCACATTTAGGAACACTAGATTTCTTCTCTCAGAGGAATGTTTTTTTTGTTATGATCACCTTGTTTTACAGGCCTCATGTATGGAGATCCACATTTAAGAACACTAGATTTCTTCTCTCAGAGGAATGTTTTTTTTTGTTATGATCACCTTGTTTTACAGGCCTCATGTATGGAGATCCACATTTAAGAACACTAGATTTCTTCTCTCAGAGGAATGTTTTTTTTTGTTATGATCACCTTATTTTACAGGCTTCATGTATGGAGATCCACATTTAAGAACACTAGATTTCTTCTCTCAGAGGAATGTTTTTTTTGTTATGATCACCTTGTTTTACAGGCTTCATGTATGGAGATCCACATTTAGGAACACTAGATTTCTTCTCTCAGAGGAATGTTTTTTTTGTTATGATCACCTTATTTTACAGGCTTCATGTATGGAGATCCACATTTAAGAACACTAGATTTCTTCTCTCAGAGGAATGTTTTTGTTATGATCACCTTGTTTTACAGGCTTCATGTATGGAGATCCACATTTAAGAACACTAGATTTCCTCTCTCAGAGGAATGTTTTTTTTGTTATGATCACCTTGTTTTACAGGTTTTATGTCTGGAGATCCACATTTAAGAACACTAGATTTCTTCTCTCAGAGGAATGTTTTTGGTATGATCACCTTGTTTTACAGGCTTCATATATGGAGATCAACATTTAAGAACACTAGATTTCTTCTCTCAGAGGAATGTTTTTTTTTGTTATGATCACCTTATTTTACAGGCTTTATGTACGGAGATCCACATTTAAGAACACTAGATTTCTTCTCTCAGAGGAATGTTTTTGTTATGATCACCTTGTTTTACAGGCTTCATGTATGGAGATCCACATTTAAGAACGCTAGATTTCTTCTCTCAGAGGAATGTTTTTTTTTGTTATGATCACCTTATTTTACAGGCTTTATGTACGGAGATCCACATTTAAGAACGCTAGATTTCTTCTCTCAGAGGAATGTTTTTGTTATGATCACCTTGTTTTACAGGCTTCATGTTTGGAGATCCACATTTAAGAACACTAGATTTCTTCTCTCAGAGGAATGTTTTTGTTATGATCACCTTGTTTTACAGGCTTCATGTACGGAGATCCACATTTAAGAACACTAGATTTCTTCTCTCAAAGGAATGTTTTTGTTATGATCACCTTGTTTTACAGGCTTCATGTACGGAGATCCAGATTTAAGAACACTAGATTTCTTCTCTCAGAGGAATGTTTTTGTTATGATCACCTTGTTTTACAGGCTTCATGAACGGAGATCCACATTTAAGAACACTAGATTTCTTCTCTCAGAGGAATGTTTTTGTTATGATCACCTTGTTTTACAGGCTTCATGTACGGAGATCCACATTTAAGAACACTAGATTTCTTCTCTCAGAGGAATGTTTTTGTTATGATCACCTTGTTTTACAGGCTTCATGTACGAAGATTCACATTTAAGAACACTAGATTTCTTCTCTCAGAGGAATGTTTTTGTTATGATCACCTTGTTTTACAGGCTTCATGTATGGAGATCCACATTTAAGAACGCTAGATAGGAAAGAATTCACATTTAATGGTCTTGGAGAATACACGCTGCTACAGATAACTGACAACAATACTAAGGATACTGTCTTTGTAATGCAAGGTACAGACATTTTGTCAGCTTAAAGTTCAGTCCTTTTACCGCTTGAATCCAGTCTAACCTTGGTTTTTAAATTAGTACAACTATTTTTCTTTAATGATCATGCAAGCTATGTTTGTTTCAAATAATGGGAATTTGGGTTATATTTCATCATATTTTTTTGTATAACAATGTAGAATAAAGGAATTACAAAACTGGATCAGTTTTACAAGGTCAAACTTTTGCATCAAGGTCAGGGTAAAAAAATAGCTTTTGTATAATGATGTCAGTTGTTCAGTTAAAGCTTAAATCTTTTGGAAACTTTCCACCTCTAGTGATGATAGTAAAATTACCTGGTATAGAGTCCTCAGAACAATGTTAGATTAACTTAATTCTTGCCATAATATCTGAAATGGGAAGGATGTTGATAAGTAGTAACAGATTACATAACAATAATATTGTTATTGCATGGACATTAGTGGAACAAACCAGCATCTCGAAACTAACATTGTTAATTCATTATTTTTTCTTTCTCATCGACTACAGGACGCACAGAGCAAGCAAGATCTCGAGCAACAGGTGATGTTGTCAAGGCAACCGTGTTTACAGCTTTTGCTGCAGAAGATAAAATCAATGGCGGGTACTTCCATGTTGAAGAAAATATTGTACAAGAAGGTGAGATCGTTTTTCCAGTTATGTCAAAATTTAAAGGAAAAACAATGTCAGATCTATTTTGGCTATAAAAAGAATTTGTTATAATCTGAACAAAACAAAAAGAAAATGTAAACCAAGTTTTGTATTTGTACTGTTTGGTCTTACTATATCTCTAAATAGATACATTTTTTAAGATTTTGGCCTATCAGTAATAGAAAATCAGTTTTGAAAGTCATTATCTGCTTTAAAAAAAGCATATCTTATTGTTATGATAAAATCTGTTTACTCAAACCTTTAGCTTTGAAATGAAAATGAAGTTGTGCTGGCCTACATGTGACTCAGAGCCTCTTGCTGGTGCCAACAAAAAAACTTAATATGAAAACTCTTTCATGAAGTGACATGGCTGCAGTTATAATTATGGTATATGAATTTGAAGATCTGAAGTCATATTTTGAATGTGTTTCCTGTTTTTTGCAGGTTTTATACTGTTCAGTAACACACTTTCGGAACCCATTGATGAAACACTGAATTATCTAAAAAATGTGTCGACCATTGACCACAAAGATATCATTATCCGAAAGATCTCTGACACAACAATGGACATTGTTTTTACTAATGGTAAGTTAATTCTTTATTCAATTTTTTTAAGAAAGCATTTAATGAAAAACATGGATGTTTTACATTCTGAACCTAACTTTTGATTGAATTAGTTGTAATCATAGTCAAAGAAACTCTTAACCAATCAAAGGCCAGAGATTGTTGACAGGTTGTCAAAAAATACATATATGGAAAGATTTCATTCCAGGTATAACAGTGAAGATAGATGTATCCCTAAAGCTGTTGGATGCATCATTAACTATACCACCACATTTCCAAGTGAATTACTCAACCATGGGACTTTTTGGAAACAATGACGGCGATCCTAGCAATGATTTCCTGTTTGAGAATGGAACAGTTTTGCCATCAAACATTACAGAAAGACAAATTTATGACTATGGTGAAACATGTATGTATTCCTTGTTAATATCAAATTTTGTCTTTAAAATGGCACTTTTTACAGATGATATAACTATTGTATATGTATTTTTAATCATTGGCTTATCCTCTTTAAAATAGAAAGTAATTGTTAATCTACAGAAGAACATATATTTGTATATTCAGATATGTTTTTAGGGCATATAGCAACAAAGATAAGTGTGCATTTGTAATAATTGCCTGTCCACCCAAAAATGGAACAACAACAACAGCTCTCTAGATAAATTATTTGATACCATACATATTAATATGATTTCTGAAGAAAAATGGAATACTCAAACTATGGGGGTTCGCCTCTTCACTTGAGTTAGAATGCAAATTGGCATGTAATACAAAGTACAGTTCATCGCTAGGTATGTCCGAAGCTAGAAAAAAAGATATATTTTTAAAATGCATATACAAGAACCACCCTTAGAAAGGACAAAGTTTGGCTTTTGACAGCAGGTGGTCATTGTTCATAGGTAATTATCATTGTGATACAAACAAAACTGGTCTTAATTACCAGGTCTTTTTTGTTCCCAGGTGTTTTAAACTTGGATTTAAATCTATGTGATCTTGTTGTATATAGAAAGGGAGTTTATAATTCAAAGAAACCCCTTCTGAAATCAGCCTTTCTGTAACTCCCAAAAAATTGTATATGTTTAAACATCACAGCACAGTGAACAGAGTTATAACATACGTTTATAAATAATATATTAAAATATGCATACATATTTGTTTTGTTAATGCTAAAAAAATATATCATTTTAGATGAAATACATCCTCTGAAGCTTTTATCATCAATTTCAGGGCGAACTAGTTCCAAGGTTAGCCTTTTCCAGTACAGATCAGGGGTCCAGCACTCTGATAAACAGTTCCCAGAGTTTGTTCCCCAGTTTTTGGAGGATTATAATTCTACACAGCGTAATGATGCAGCCCGTCTTTGTGGTTCTAGTATTAACATTGCATGTATATATGACTATCTTGCAACTCTTGACAAGGGAATTGCAAACCAAACAAAAGTTGCCACAGAAGATGCAGAAGTTGTGTCTCTAGAAGCCAGTATGTCTTTTCTGTTTTGTTTAAATTTATGTTTTTTGTCAATGAAATTCATGGAAATCAATTTGTTTTGATATCTACTCATAATTAAAAAAAAAAATTCTTGACTGTCATGTATCTTGGTCAGTTTGAACCGGAGTGTGACTTTAACCTGTATTAAAAAGTGTAATATTTTGAAGATTTGACAAGACCACTATAGTTTTGAATGATTACAAAACTTGTTACTGCTTTTCTTTTAACTGGGTTCTTTTATCTTAGCCACTTCACTGGAAATTATTTAAAGTGCACATTTTATGGATCTGAACTAACTTTCCTGTGACTCAAAAAAGTGACAGTAAGATTGAATGCTAACAAGACCTTTACTTCAATCGTGTGATTTAGTGTTTTCTCTTAGAGTCATTTGATATTTCTATTAAAATCTAAATGTGGAAGTTTTTTATGATGAACATCAGTACTTCCAGAGTATTCTGGCAATATTAGCTGCCTTTTTACGAAACTGAAGTACAAAATTATTAATGTACTTCAGAACTGAATAAAAATGTTTCCGCAATACATGATTTATTTATTTTCTTTTTCAAGAAAATTCTGCTCCAACTGTTCAGTTTGTGAACATCAGCAAGATTGAAGCTAAAGTGAGTGAAACAGTTTCAATACACGTGAAAGTTGAAGATGCAGACAAGGACAATGTGACACTCCATTTTGATGGACCAAAATCTATCACTGAATTTAGAAATGACAGTATCTATGTTTATCGCTGGAAAATTGAAAATACACAGCCTGTGAACATAAGGTAAGGAAAACGTTCATGATTTTTTCATCAGGCAAGGTATGAGATTAAAGTTTTATTTATGTACTAAGTATGTTTTTTAACCAGCATTTGAAATCAGTAGTAATCTCAACAGAAAGTGCATTGTATGTCACAGGGTGAATGAAAAAAAAGTGATATCTGCTTATTCATAGGACTAACATCTTTTTTTTGCAAAATCACCTGCTCAAAATATACAGTTGAAATACAGTAAAGGCAACTGGTAACAGAACAAACAAAATTATGGTCGTCCACAAAATTATTCTTCAGTCTGTTCAGGTGTTTATTTTGTTTTTTTTAGGGAGAGAATATTGAAAGTACATGTTAGTAAAAATTATGACAATTCAATTATGCTGAATGCTTTGATTCATGGATTTATGGAATGAAATCCCACCATATATTGTAAATCTTGCACATTGAAACAAATTCACAAAATGTTATTTTATATTATACATTTTCATTACAGATTAAATATCACTTTATCATGAAATTTGCATCATTTAGAAAATGATGTTTAAATGCTGTTTGTGTATCAAATGTTCATTGTAAACAGTAGACAGTGTATTTTATATTATTTAATTAGTTATGTATATAGTAATAATAATAAGTATTTTCCAGTATATATGCAGAGGACAGCTTTTCGTCATCATCCCAGTTGCGGTTGCCGGTGTCACTATGTTCCGGTTGCAGCGGTCATGGTACCTGCGTGTTTGATAGTGTAGTTGCCACATGTGACTGTGATACAGGATGGGAAGGTAGGTTAACCGCAGTAGTTCTCTTTCTGAGAAATTAGTCATCATATATATGAGATACAATGAATGTCTTACAGTATACATGCAGAAGATATTGGATAAAAAGTTTCGTTTTGGACTCTTCCTGTTTACTAAATTTCATATTTTCATTCATTAGATAAATTCAATGAAAATGGTTTGTTAGTTCTCAGTGATAGAGACTCATGGGTTCCTGCCCCACTACTGAGCGAAATTTGTGTGAGTAATTTAGGACACGAGTATAAAATCAGAAATTGTTTCCATGGCATTTTTATGTTTATTTCAAAAAAGGCATAGAAAAGAAATCACTTATTGTGACTCATATCTTATCATTATTTGTCTACTAATCCTTGATTGTGGTTCACAGTGTTTAAGTGACGGGACTCACAAATGGGTCGACGATGCATAAAAAAGATAATGTTTATATATGTTAAAATTCTACTTGTAGTTGTGAAGAACATATCTAAATTAAGTTACTGTCTCAGTTTTTGCACAGAAACACATCATAATATAAAGTTTTTCAGACTTTTATCAGTAAAAATTTACCCCGTTAGTCACAGGGTAGGTACTTTGTTTATATTGTTAATTTTGACAATTGTGAAGCACAATTAACAGTGGCTGAGTTATCTAGGTCACTGTTTCTAATTTTACTGACCTGATAAGTATGGGTCGAGTTCTGTTAAAATCAGATTTTTTTTTCTTCAGTTTTCTGTATGTATAGAAACATGAAAGTATATTTTTTTCATAGTTTATTAACTTCTTTTTAATTTTATTGAAAAACATTTTAAGCTAAATTCTGTGTCAGTCAGTTGTTTAAAGCTTTTTTTCTTGGCATGTCATAGGTTTGTACTCTTGGCAGATATAATAAGATTTGAAAAAAATGGTTTTAGTAGGTTTGATAATATCTTTTTTTCATACAGGTGACAACTGTGAGCAAGATATCAACGACTGTGCAACAAATCCATGTGCTGGAAATGCAGTTTGTACCGATCTCACTCCAGATGAACATAAGAAGCGTGGCACTGGGTATGACTGTAAATGTGTTGCCGGTTACAGCAAAATGGATGGAAAATGCATAGGTATGACAATAAAGTCTGTCAAAATGCTGATTTTCTTAGTTGACAAGAAACCTTGCAGTCTTTCTGGTAGAATCACATTTTCGTTGTTAAACATTTTTTTTCACTAACTAACTAAAGAATGTTTTTTTTGTTGTATGTCATAACTTCATTCTAGCGTGATTCATTTGATCATGTTTGGACTGTATTTTTGAAAATAAATCATAATAGCTCTTTGTCGTCAATTCAGCTTGGATTAGATCAGAATATTTGTCTTCTAACTTCATGGCAAGTTAAATGTTTATAGGTATTTAAGGCCTAGTTTCATTTACAACAATAAAATATACTTAAATAGCAAGATCTATATTTCATGTTACAACCATGCTTCAAATCAGGGCCTTAATTGAGACTCAATTAAGGCCCTGTTCAAATCAACCCCTTGTCAACATGTCTGCAGGAAACATTAACAGTTCCACTAACATGATGATACATCCACTAAATGCAAATTAGCTAAGGTCATGTGAGGTCATGTGAGTAGTCATGAAACTCTTGGCAGATCTTAATTTCTTTTAAACCCAACAAATGTCAAATATCTCTTGCAAATTAAGGTGCTCATTAGAGGAATGGCTGTAACACAAACGTATATGTAAAGCCTGTTATTTTATAGTATATTTTAACTGGCATCATCTGTGTCAGTTGAAAATAATGTCTCACTGTTGTGTAATATGTACATGCATTTCAGACATAGATGAATGTGTACCAGATTCACCATGTGATCAGGTGTGCACCAATACAGAAGGATCATACACATGTTCTTGTAGGAATGGATTCAATCGTGGTGAAAACACATGTGAAGGTATATAAAACTATTCTTACTATCCTAGGGGCTCAGGTTAGAACATTTTGTTATTGTTAAATGCTTAATCACATAAGTGTTAATTTAGATCACAGTATGTTAATTATTCTATACCTATTTTATCTGTCCAGTCATTAAGCCTAATTTTTACCACACTACCATACAGTATTTGCACATGAACGTACCACACTACCATACAGTATTTGCACATGAACGTACCACACTACCATACAGTATTTGCACATGAACGTACCACACTACCATACAGTATTTGCACATGAACGTACCACACTACCATACAGTATTTGCACATGAACGTACCACACTACCATACAGTATTTGCACATGAACGTACCACACTACCATACAGTATTTGCACATGAACGTACCACACTACCAGACAGTATTTGCACATGAACGTACCACACTACCATACAGTATTTGCACATGAACGTACCGGCACTGTTCAGAAATCATCATGTCATCCCAGTATGAAAATCTTCAAAACATGAAGAAAAAAGAATAAAAAAGGCTGTCCAATAAAACGAATATTTTACAGTGTTCTGTTTAATACAGTGCTGGATACATTTGGCTTGTTTCTGGGTGGTAAAACCATATTAGACTCGCTGAGTGGTTTGTTTAGTGTAATTTATCCAGCTGGTTACTTGTCCAAAAATTTTCCATTTTGTACAGAAAATGTTAAATAAACCTCTATTATTTATTTAGCTGATTTAGTTTGCATGTGTTCAACAGTTTAATGATGTTGTAAACAGTGTATTTTACAGTAACAGTTTCCAATTTGTTTGGTTTAATGCTTTACCATGTACCAAGTATTTATTACTTTACTTTACAATGTACCATAAGGAGTTGATCCTTAAAGAGGCTGTACTCCAGATTTGACATAAAAAAAAAAATTTTCATAAATTATATATTTAGATGCTGTGAGATTATAACAACATAATATTTTACCTCAAAACTTATTATAAAAGTCAAAATAGAATAAAAAAAATATTTTCGCTCCAGCCTGAATTGAACTCTGGACCCTCATGTTAACAAAATATTTCCAACGCTGTTACTGTCACCACCATCGCCGCACGTGATATTACAAATATTTACTTTAAATCTTATACGATATAGTTACACCGTCGCGTTACGGTATAGCACTTTGAAAGGGAAAAAAATCAATTTATAATGTAATTATTTGACTTATTTTTTGTCAGTAAGTTATTTTTTAAGCATTAGTCATAAATATTACAAGAAATTTATAATGCAAGAAAACTTTCTTTTTTTGTCGTCTGAAGCACAGCCCCTTTAAGTTTATAATGTACACAATGTACCAGGAGTTGATCCTTACGTTTATAATGTACACAATGTACCAGGAGTTGATCCTTACGTTTATAATGTACACAATGTACCAGGAGTTGATCCTTACGTTTATAATGTACACAATGTACCAGGAGTTGATGCTTTAATTTAATACGTACTAAGGAGTTGATCCTTAAATTTATAATATACCAGGAATTGCCTGCTTGAGTTTACAATGTACTAAAGAGTTGATCCTTTAGTTTACAATGTACTAAAAAGTTGATCCTTTAGTTTACAATGTACTAAAGAGTTGGTGCTTTCGTTAACAATGTACTAAAGAGTTGATCCTTTAGTTTACAATGTACTAAAGAGTTGGTGCTTTAGTTTACAATGTACTAAAGAGTTGATCCTTTAGTTTACAATCTACTAAAGAGTTGATCCTTTAGTTTACAATGTACTAAAGAGTTGATCCTTTAGTTTACAATGTACTAAAGAGTTGATCCTTTAGTTTACAATGTACTAAAGAGTTGATCCTTTAGTTTACAATGTACTAAAGAGTTGATCCTTTAGTTAACAATGTACTAAAGAGTTGGTCCTTTAGTTAACAATGTACTAAAGAGTTGGTGCTTTAGTTTACAATGTACTAAAGAGTTGGTGCTTTAGTTTACAATGTACTAAAGAGTTGGTGCTTTAGTTTACAATGTACTAAAGAGTTGGTGCTTTAGTTTACAATGTACTAAAGAGTTGGTGCTTTAGTTTACAATGTACTAAAGAGTTGGTGCTTTAGTTTACAATGTACTAAAGAGTTGGTGCTTTAGTTTACAATGTACTAAAGAGTTGGTGCTTTAGTTTACAATGTACTTAAGAGTTGGTGCTTTAGTTAACAATGTACTAAAGAGTTGATCCTTTAGTTTACAATGTACTAAAGAGTTGATCCTTTAGTATACAATGTACTAAAGAGTTGATCCTTTAGTTAACAATGTACTAAAGAGTTGATCCTTTAGTTTACAATGTACTTAAGAGTTGGTGCTTTAGTTAACAATGTACTAAAGAGTTGGTGCTTTAGTTTACAATGTACTTAAGAGTTGGTGCTTTAGTTAAAAATGTACTAAAGAGTTGAACCTTTAGTTAACAATGTACTAAAGAGTTGGTGCTTTAGTTTACAATGTACTTAAGAGTTGGTGCTTTAGTTAACAATGTACTAAAGAGTTGATCCTTTAGTTTACAATGTACTAAAGAGTTGATCCTTTAGTATACAATGTACTAAAGAGTTGATCCTTTAGTTAACAATGTACTAAAGAGTTGATCCTTTAGTTTACAATGTACTTAAGAGTTGGTGCTTTAGTTAACAATGTACTAAAGAGTTGGTGCTTTAGTTTACAATGTACTTAAGAGTTGGTGCTTTAGTTAAAAATGTACTAAAGAGTTGAACCTTTAGTTAACAATGTACTAAAGAGTTGGTGCTTTAGTTTACAATGTACTAAAGAGTTGGTGCTTTAGTTTACAATGTACTAAAGAGTTGGTGCTTTAGTTTACAATGTACTAAAGAGTTGTTGCTTTAGTTTACAATGTACTAAAGAGTTGGTGCTTTAGTTTACAATGTACTAAAGAGTTGGTGCTTTAGTTTACAATGTACTAAAGAGTTGGTGCTTTAGTTTACAATGTATTCATTAAGTTTACTACTTCAGTTTACCATGTATTGCACAGTTTATTGCGTTCATTCAATGTGTATTGTACATTAAATTGCTTTAGTTTACCAATCTGATTAAAATCATATCCTAAATATCACTATGCTATTAGGATTTGAGGACGACCAATAGAAGGTCACCTTCTCGTGACCTATCCATCAGCCAATCAGAGCAATGCTTTCACCCTCATGGAGGAAAAGGTTCAACTTGTGAAAATCTATTTATATAGCTGGGATCCCAAACAATTATCTGCCATGTATATACTGTCACTGAACTCAGTTTAATTTTTTTGTCAAAATCTTTCAAAATAAGGAGATTTATGTTTGTGATGAATATCATTTTTTCAAAATATCTAAGCACTTTCAATCTCCGCTAATGAACATTGTTATGCTAGAGAAGTTTACATGCTGTTTGAACATGCATTGTGTACAGGTAAGCTATTGAGACACGTCATCAGCTGCAGTGTCATTGGCTGAGATATAAATAAAATTGTGGGAATTCCAGGTTATCGAGAAGACAGAAATGAATGCGTTGTCTTCAGATCTAACTGTAGGTAGATCATGAACTTCAGTCAGATTGTTTAGTTTACAATGTGTTTCATAATCTGTTGCTTTGTGTGTTATACAAGTTATTACTTTAGTTTACTGTATAAAGCAAAGTTTGGAGCTTTAGTTTGGAATATATTAAATAGTTTATTGATATATTTTAGACATTGATGAATGTGCTCTTGGTACCAGTGAGTGTCAGCATATATGCACCAATACATTGGGTAGTTATAATTGCTCCTGTAAGAGTAATTACAAACTACAGAGTGATGGTAGAAATTGCAATATTGAAGGTAAGTTCTCACATACAAATTATCAGTTAAGTTTACACGTCTGTAAATACAGTAGATGATATTTATCATACAATATTCTACCGGAAAAAAAAATTCAGCTTTTAAAATTATGGTTCTGATAAGATTTTGTACCAATCTGTAGAATATAAAGAAACTAGTTTGTATGAGGAATAGAGACCAGTGGCCAAATTTCATTATAATTGGGCCTCACGTACAGTATTATAAAAGAATAAAGGAAGACAAACACTTATTTTTCACAACGTGTTTCAAGTTTATTTGACTCTTCTTCAGGTGAATACGTATTCTTTGTTTCAAACCACAAACAGTAGATAAAATAGATATTTAATAAAACATTTCAAAGGAATTAAATAGGATTCTAGTTTAGGAAATCCAGCACAGAGTTTGCCAGTCTAAATGTAGTATACTGTTCACTCATCTGTCATAAATGAGTTATGAATGGTACAAAAGAACATACATTATTCAATGTTCCATATTTCTTAATTTTTGTATTGACTGGAGTGGCAGTTTAAAATTTCTGGGTTCAGAAGGTGATAACTCTTTAGGAAATGTGTGTTTGCTTTCAGAAACTGTGAAGCTGTGTGAAAGG
Organism: Cyclina sinensis; assembly: GCA_012932295.1. NCBI lineage: Eukaryota > Metazoa > Mollusca > Bivalvia > Venerida > Veneridae > Cyclina > Cyclina sinensis. The sequence continues at coordinate 2,000,471 of JAAONU010000006.1, read as the reverse complement.
AGTGATTGTGAACATTGCACACTAAGTGAGGATAATGAAGTGACTTGTTTCTGTACTATAGGCTACAAATTGGCAACTGATGGAAAATCTTGTGAAGGTAGGTCTTTTGTCAATGAAGTAGTGTGGCAGTGAATAGTTTCTTGGAAATGTTTCTGTGAAATGCTGGCCTTTGTTAGTAGAACTTGTGAAGGTAAAGTAGAGAGACAGTGAATAGTTTCTAGGGAATTGCTTTTGTACAACAATTACTGAATAGTTTCTAAGGCAATTATTTTAGCATAGTAGGATAAATTCTAGCTTCTGATAGCAGTTCTGTGATGGCCTCTGGTAGTAGAACTTGTGAAAGTGAGCCTGTTATAAACAAAGTACTGTGGCAGTGAATAGTTTCTGTAGGAATTGTTTCAGTGTAGTTGTCTGCATGATGATACAACTTATGCAGTTAAGTCTGTGAAAGTAGGTCTGGTGTAGTTGTATTGTTTCCCTCTTGAATATTATTATGTGAAAACTTTTAGAAAAGCATGTCTGAGCATTTAAGACATTCAGACACTTGTAGTATTAAATGTTTAATATTCTTAATTGACAAAGCATTTTGAGGGATAAATATCAAAAAAGCTGTCTGCTTCTTTATTTTGTAGTACTTAGAACTATTTGGCATTCACGCCTCAACATGTAATCATTTCCTTATTGCAGCTTTTTTGATGATGCAGTAAATGTAGAGTTTTGTGAACTAGACAGTTCCTGAGTTAGAATCCAGCTCATCTCAAGTGGATTTTCAAAATTATACGAGAGTTGATTTTAAGCAGAATATATTTTTTACAGTTGAAAATGACATTTTATCGTTACAGATGTGGATGAGTGTGAATTGTCAAGTTGTTCTCAGAACTGTACCAACACTGTCGGTTCCTATCAGTGTAGTTGTTATGATGGGTACCAGCTTTCCATTGACAAAATCAGCTGTACAGGTAAGCTTCTATGTCCCAGGCAGCAAAAATTGGGAGCCCTTTAGTTTATAGCCCAGTAAGTTACTGTCAGTCCATTTTCCTGTCATTTCTGCTGTCTTTGTTCTGAACATTCTGTTGTACACTTTCCTTCATTGAAAATACATGTATATAATTCAAACACAGGATGATACCGTTTTATCATTATTATAAATTTTTGTGTGATGATGAGGTGAAGACCCCAGATCATGGATCATGAGATGGGTGGGGGGGGGGCCATTTACCAAGGGCAAAGTCAGAGGTGTATATTCACTAATTCCATCATTCAGTAATCATAAATTCAAAAGTGAAGTAAAAATGTTATCAAATTGTTGCAGGTTTTAACTGAGAAATTTTAATTTAATTGTAACTGACAAAAGTAGCATTTTCACCCATAAAAGTCTTCACCTTGAAAGAATTAAGTCTCCACTTGCAGGCAAGACATGTTCAAGTGAGTTTAATAGCAGTTCTGATACCAACCACACAACCATTCAATGCTGAAAATTACACTAAAATAAGTGGAACCTTTTAACAGCTTGGTTTTCTATGACACAAAAAGACTTCATGCCTTGATCTAGAAAGACTTAATGTTTGTTTGTTTTTTAAATGTAAATGTTTGAATAAGCTTTCTGTGTCTAAATGCACGTGTGTTGGAGAAGCTATTTCAGTTTTTAAAACTTTATCTTGGCATGACCCTAAAAATAATTTTCCACATTAATCATCAATATTTTTACAGCATGTAAGGATGGTCAGTGGGGCCCGCAGTGTGGAAACACTTGTAACTGTGTGCATGCTGTGAATTGTGACAAAGTGTCAGGCTGTGTTTGTCAGGCAGGCTGGACAGGACTGTACTGTGATCAGAATGTTGATGAATGCCAAGCTGCAGTAAACCCATGTAACGTGCTTCAGGACTGCGTCGATACCCAGGGCTCATACCAGTGTGACTGTAAAGCCGGGTACCTGAAAACTGCAGCTAATTCCTGTGAAAGTTAGTTGAATTTTTTTTCTGCAAATCTATGAAACCTCACAGAGCGTATGACCAAAATCTTTCAGATTGCCAAATTATTTCCATTAATTCTTGATAGAGGTATCACTAAAATGCAGATTCCATTTTTCTAAAAACCCCTGAAACAACAATTTAAAAAGATACCAGTTTAACCTTAACCAGAGGAATGAAAAATATTAAAATGATTTTTTGTTTAATATTTATCTTTTGAACGTCATGATGAAGTCCATACCTTTGTTAGATTTGTATAAAGAACTTCCATCACCTCCAGGGCTGTCTTCTTCTAAAATCCTTGCATTTGTTCTTAATTTTTGCAGACATTGATGAGTGTTTACCAGGAGGAGAGAACTCTTGTGATGTGGACACAGAAGTCTGTACAGATCTGTCTCCGTCTTATATATGCCAGTGTGCCGCAGGGTATAACAATGTGCCTGGCCAAGGCTGTCAGGGTAGGTAAAACTTGTTTTTAGCTTATCTTGCTTAAGAATTTGCAGACAGTTGCATAATATATTTTATGCACTGGTCAAAAACTTGTCACCTTTACTAGGTGAATTATGGCCTTGTGTATTTGTACTTGGCAAATATATCTGGAAAAAATATAGACCCTGTGAAGCTTATAGAATGGTATAAGTGATGAGATATTTTGGATGATTGTAGTAATAAACTGTGGCATCTAAGAGCTTCCAGTTACTCTTGCTATTTATAATGAAATATCGGTACTTGAGTTAATTGAAATCTTCTGTATGCTTTTGTTTTCACGCGATGTCTGTCTTCATGGATTTTTTGTGCATCAGCAATTTACTTCAAATGTATTTCTAATAGTTTATGGAAGTGACAAAATCTGGCAGGTCAACTGGAAGTTTTTTGTTTGTTTACATGACTTAAGATTTAGATTTTGCTTGCTTTTGACATTCTTTCTTTCAGAGAATTTTTAGTTTTATAAATTACTATGACTAATGAAAAATTACCAGAGACACCTTTCATCTAGCTCAAAGCTAAAGAAACACAGACCAGTAAAAGGGGTAGCTAGGTATAATGCACCTGATAGATCACTTTGAAGTAATTTCGTGGATTGCCATCTCTGTCTTTTCCTACCTCTTTCATATACAGTGAGTTAGTTTGCCTATTACTAAATCAATTAGCCTAAATAAATATCTGATTAATCAATTAACCATTTATTATGAACTACAGATGTGAATGAATGCAGTGGTAGGCACGACTGTGAAGAGATCTGTGTAAACGTACATGGCTCGTACAACTGTGACTGCCATGTTGGCTATTTACTGCTAGATGATCGACGAACATGTAATAAATGTACGTAGGAAAATTTTGTGATGTTTGTTAATATTGTTGACAAGACATGTTTTAAGACTATGCATATGTTTTAGAGGTATTACAGCACTGATTTTCTAGTTTACTTACAGTAGCTTCCTTGAAAAGATTAAATGTGGGGACTTTAACACCAATGAACGCTATTTTAGATGAGAATGTTTGGGACCCGCTAACTGTATAAATGGTTTAATGCTTGCATCTTCAGTTATTGCTTCTGGATAAAATAGATGTCCACAGCAGACCAAAATAGGTATTTAACTTTTTCAAATATTTTTTTAAATACATATGAAACCAGATTTTGTTTCATTTCAGCATCTGATCCTTGCGCAGGAAGTAAAAATAATGTGACCCATGATTCTTGTGTGGCCGACGGTGCTCATGGTTGTCGGAATATCTCCGATGAAGGAGTGTGTTTCTGCCGGTCAGGATATAACTTGTCAACCAACAATACTTGTGAGAGTAAGTGGCCATATTGTAATAAAGGAATCATATCATATTGAACTTTTTATGTTGTAATGTACCCATGGCATTTTGGTGAACAAAAAGTAAACAAAACAAAGCTGTTCCAAAATTACCATTTATTCTTTGAGTGACACAGTTTCAGATTAGTCAGGTATAAAGTCATATATTAATTCAGTATATAATTCAGCAAAGGATGTGTAAATAAACTGTTGTTTTTGTAATTAATTTTTTATAAAACTAAAGTGAAAAACGCCATGAGTTATGATGGAACAAAATTATGCTGTACTTTGATAACATCCTTTTTAATACTTTCTGTGAGGAAAAAAAAAAGGACACGAAAAGTTTAAACTTGACGAAAAATGTATTTCTATTATTGGGTCTAGTATTGATTTACAGAATCACAATTGAGCTGTTTAAATGCAATGTGCTGTAGAATATAATTTTAGTCCTTTTATATCATGAACTGGTGAAGGTTGTCAATTTCTTATTGCGCTATTAACCAAAGTGACTGAATTTCATGAGCAAACAAGATAAAAATACAAAGAAGGAAGCTTGTTTTATTTCTTGCAGGCATCAATGAATGTGAAGGCAATAATGGGCGAGGAAACTGTTCTGATAAATGCACAGATTTGGACGGAGGATTTTCATGCTCATGTGAGCAGTGGGCACAGTTACTTAATGATGGGCTTACTTGTCAAGGTATGGGGGATATTTTATTGAGTGATTTGCCTTTGTAAGGTACACAACTTGTTGATGATAAATTTACATGCCTTGGTAAGGGAGACAACTTATTGGTGATAATTTTACTTGTCTTGTAAGGGAGACAATTTCTTGATGATAGTTTGACTTGCCTTGGTAAGGGAGACAACTTGTTGATGATAGTTTTACTTGCTTTGGTAAGGGAGACAACTTGTTGATAATCATTTTACTTGCTTTGCAACTGTACCTGGGTAGGTTAGTGTGGTGAAAAAGGAAAGAGCGGGTTACTTTATGGATGTTTGCATGGTAAAAGTTTCTTCTTTGTTTCAGGTATTATTTATTCTTTTCTAGTAGATTTTTTGTGCAAATCAGATCTGATACAAATCAACTCTACTAGTGAGTTGAATTGAGAGCATGAACTTTGTCAGGTTTTTCCTTAATCATGTCATATGGCTTCCAATTAAATTTGCTTTCAGCTTGCAATGTGACTAGAATGTGGGGGAACAGCTGTGAAAACAAATGTAACTGTGGGCCTGGTTCCCTTTACTGTGACAGCATAGAAGGATGCAAGTGTCAGAAAGGTATGGCTTTCTCAGAAGGTGGAGGTGTACTGTTTGCATCGCATCACTATGACTGAGTCATTATCTAGAAATTTATGTCTTCACCTAGTTTATTGTAAAATAATGAATTAACCAAATTAATGGCAGTTATCATTTGAAAGTCTGGTAGTTTTTCTCAAAAGCTAGGAACCAGTAAACAGTTCATAGCAGTTGTGCTGTGTTTAGCTCTTAAGTGGTGAAGTGATGACTAGTGTCCAAAATGGTTTTAAAAATTTCATGGATTTCACCTGGTTGAGTGGTAAATTCAGATTTAAAGCCATAATTATTTAAGTTCAAGGGCAATGACTCATTTAATCAGAGAGGTTTAACAGTAATCACTTAACATGAAGTGTATGGGTGAATCTTACTCTAAAAGTTTTGTTTAGCATCGTCTTACAAATCAATAGAATGTGTGCAAAATGATTGTATCTGCTCTTTATTTTACCGTAAGTTACTGTAGTTTTACATTCAAGCCAGTGCAAGGCAGTGACGAGTTACATGCTTCTCGTTATTTCAGAACTTAACTTTGATAAAGTTGATTAACCTGAAAAACGTCTGTATTCTAATTGGACTTGGCCACATTCTAATTTGGACAAAACCATTTATAATTTGAAGGGATTTTCATTGACTAAATAGTTAACGGTGTAGATACAGGTCAGTGCTGGTTGGCCATAATGTCATCAGGCTGCCAAGGTAGAAAGATGACAGATCTACTGCCAAGGGTGAAATCTTTATAGCAACCTTCTTTTTCATTCAGGTTGGACTGGTTCCACTTGTGATACAAATGTAAATGAATGTGACGGGGATAATTCAGTCTGTAAAGGGAACCAGATATGTACAGACACTCCTGGTTCCTTTGTGTGCACCTGTCAAGCCGGATACAAGCTGAGTGAAGATGGGCAACAGTGTGAAGGTAGGTGATTTGTATCAAATTTATATAAACAGGATTCAAGTACATGTAAGGCTATGGTCTTACTTCAGCCACTTCAAAGGGATTATGAATATGAGCCGAGTTGTTTTCTAATGATGTAAGAAAGATAGCTTGTTGTTGTTGTTGTCATTGAGGATATTAGTCTGGTACTGATACCATGAATCTCACGAAAGAAAGACTTAGAAAGTGCGTAAATGTTTTTCAAATTTTTTTTGAAGACTTCTAAATCAAAACTAACAAAATGACAATTTTTATTACTACAGACATAGATGAGTGTAGAGAACAACATGGATGTAGTCAGAGATGTGTTAACACAGAGGGCTCCTACAGCTGTGCCTGTAGAGTAGGATTTAACTTTGCACCTGGATCAATCACACAGTGTATAAGTGTGTACTTGTTTTATTTATAAAAAAAAATATGAATATCTTAGACAGTGTATGAAATAGTCTGTACTAACTTACAGCATTTTGTGTCTGATTAGTTTGTATAGCATACATTAGTTATATCATTTGAGAGCTTTCTGTTGATATTTTTCTTAAATGACTTTCTCATTTCGGAGGATTTATTGCACAGAATTTTGATTAAAGGAATACATTCTACATATATGTTTTATTTTATTCAGTCTTGAAGAATAGTAAAGTCCATATGTAAAGGCCATTTTGATTAATTCAAATTCTCATGAAAATCAGCAGTTTGAAATAACCATGCATAGTCTAAAACTAGAACATAGTTAATAAGACTACATTCTGATTGGTCTTAATAACAGAACTGTTACTGTTTCTTTCTGTCTGATGAAAAAGTTCACATGAGACCAGAACTTTGATGCATATTTCTGTATGTATTCCAGGTAATGAATTTCTGTAAATTTATGCTTGAATTGGAATGGTTTATGTTTCAGATATAAATGAATGCCTCCAGAATTCACACAACTGTGAACAAGAGTGTCTGGACAATGAGGGAAGTTTTACTTGTCTGTGTAGAGAAGGTTTTACACTGTCTTCTGATCATCAGTCATGCGTTCAAGGTATGGTTGAGTATGGAAATTCCTTGATGTATTTCAGATACAGTTTAATTATGATCAAAAGAATTGCAGCAGAACAAAACTACAGGTTAATATGAAAACACTGTTTGGTTTCTCCAATATGTTTTGCTATGAACAAAACATAAAGTATAATTAGACATGGATCAGGCTCTTCTTGCAGATTCAAAGAGTAACATTTCAACTGCATTTGAATGCAAGAGCAGGCTTTCAAAGTTGTCCAGAACTTGTTAAGTATGATATAATGTTTTAGATAAATCATACATCTTGTATCAGCAAACAAAGTGTAGATTACCCCTTACATGTGTCTGTTGAGCTTAGCTTGATTCAGAGAAGTATTTTTCTTCCCAGCAGTGATGATTCTAAGGGTGTGGCTAATACATACTGTCAGTAACGCTTAGATTTGACCAATGAAATTACTTAGATTTAACCTTTGTTTGGATCACACTACATCTCAGTGGTTACATAGTTGCCAGGCTTCAAGATCTTGTTCTGACTGACAGACTATAGTAAATAATTTCACTGAGAACAATTATGATGTTAATTAAATGTTATACTGAATAATTTCACGGACTGACAAATTATATTGAATAATATCATCAATTGGCAAATTACATTAGATAATTTCACTGACTGGCTAATTATATTGAATAATATCATTGATTGGCAAATTACATTAGATAATTTCACTGACTGGCAAATTATATTGAATAATATCATTGATTGGCAAATAACATTAGATAATTTCACTGACTGGCTAATTATATTGAATAATATCATTGATTGGCAAATTACATTAGATAATTTCACTGACTGAAGTATTGTATTTAGTAATTTCATTGATTGGCTGATTATATTAAATAATTTCATTGACTGGCAAATTATTTTGAATTATTCCATTGATTGGCAAGTAATGTATTAAATATTATCACTGACTGACAAATTACATTGAATAATTTCACTGACTGCTTTCTGGAGGTCAGACAAATTCTTTTGCCAAAGGAGAAGTTGTGGAAGTCACAACCCACAACCTCTGGGACAAGAACAAGAGACTAAATGTGTTTTAGACTAAACCTGTTCACAGTTGCACGTCCTTAATTCTTGAGCTGGAATTTGATCCAAACCTAGATTAAATTTAAACACTGTAATTTAACAGATTTTGCAAATATTAGCCTTACATATATATATATATATATATTAGACCCACCCAAAACAAATCTTCCAAGATTTGAAGACAAATATTTAGTACATTGTATGAGTTGCAGAAATGTATCCTGGCATTAATATTATTATTAGGATTAATTATATGAATAAATATTCTGTAAAAGGCTTATTAAAATTATTGGGCAAGTGTAAATGCTGCAGTAGATGCACTGTCATCAGTAATCTGTGTTGTTTATTAACAGATAAAAGAATCAATCCCTGTGAAGGATACAGCAACACTTGCGAGTATGGTTGTTTAGTTCAAAACAACTCCCCTTTATGTTTTTGTCCCAAAGACAAGAAACTGGACCCAGCTGATAACACTTCATGTATAGGTGAAGTTTTATGCTTTATTCTGTAATGGCAGATATACTTGATTTGTTGAATACAAGCTTACTATGCAAGGTAGTTTAAGAACAAAAATTTCATACTGTATTATATATATTTGAATCTTGATATGAAAAAGTACACAAAACTTACAGACACAAATAGATTTGTTCTGTATACTTACTGATGGCCCAGCACAGAACTATGGTAGTTTCATATAAATATAGTAATACCATAGCCTTACACTGGACTATTGAATTATCAATGCTATGTTATTACATTGGACTACTGATTTACCAAATTACATAATACTGCATAGGGCCATTGAATTGTTGTTGCCATAGTATTGCACTGGGCAATTGAATTGTTGTTGCCATAGTATTGCACTGGGCCATTGAATTGTTGTTGCCATAGTATTGCACTGGGCAATTGAATTGTTGGTGCCATAGTATTGCACTGACGTAAATTGTATTGCCGGTGTTATAGTATTGCACTGGGCCATTGAATTGCCAGTGCCATAGTATTGCACAGGGCCATAGAATTGCCAGTGCCACAGTATTGCACTGGGCCATTGAATTACTGGTGCCGAAGTATTGCATTGGGCCATTGAATTGCCAGTGCCGTAGTTTTGCACTGGGCCATTGAATTACTGTTGCCATAGTATTGCATTGGACTATTGAATTACCGGTGCCTTAGTATTGCACTGGGCCATTGAATTGCTGGTGTCATAGTATTGCACTGGGCCATTGAATTGCTGGTGTCATAGTATTGCACTGGGCCATTGAATTGCCATTGTAAGTGGTTGTCCCAAGAGTACTTTTGCATATTTCAGAAAATAGTGCAAGATACAGGGAGCTTTCTTGGACAACGCTGTCTCTTTTGACATGTCCAGTGCTTAGCACTGATACATTGGGTTTAAGCTGATTGAATCTTCAAAAATACCATTTGTATAATAGGTAGACAGTACTTTAGTTAAGAATGACAAAGACACTGATGGTTTTGATACAATTTTGTCATTTTATTTGCAGCACTTTACAATAAATTGTCAGCAGAAGTTCGTCTGGATCTAGAGTATCTACCAGTGTACAACAGACATGCTTCCCAAGAGTATAAGGACTTGATCAGTGACCTAAGGATGGCGGTAGGTACCTTTTTGTTATTTATTTATTAACTGTCAGTGAAGTAATAATAGCCTATTTTTTATTGATGTTTCAATTTTTTTTAGATTTTAGTTCTTTCTGATTGGTTGACTGTATACTACATGTATATACTAATAATAAGACTGATTTTCATCTTATTTTGGTAAAATTAAATGGTCGTATTTGTGGGGCATTCCTATGGATGCTACTTATGATAAAAGTTGAGAGCTTTCAACCAGAAGTTAAATAATGTAAAAGAGATGACAGGTACAGTTATTTTGAATAATCTACAAGTTTAATGAGTTTTTTATTTTCTCTCTGGAGAGGAAACATTTTTTGTATTCTTCTATAATTTGCATATCTTTTTGTAATATTTAGTACTTGCAGTCTTTTGTGTATTGAATTTCAGATTCTATCTCTGTATGAGTCAGCTAATTTGACAGATGTGTCAGATGTCATTATAGAAAATGTTTCGTAAGTATATCAGGGGTTTTTTTTGTTGTTGTTATTTTGAATTTGTGTATCTAGACTTTATTTACTAAAGTTTTATAAACAATGGAGATATGCCTCAGAAATATTTTACCTGTGTAAGACAGTAAAATTAGCCTCCTGACACTTTATTGTCAAGAATGAAATGGAGACAGAGTAGATAGAGCCTTATTTATGCACCAGTTCAGAAACAGATACTTGCAACATATCAATCCCACTCAATGTCTGCTTTCTAAGTTCAGTCAGACCTGTACTTATGCTTTCTAAGTTCAGTCAGACCAGTACTTATGCTTTCTAAGTTCAGTCAGACCAGTACTTATGCTTTCTAAGTTCAGTCAGACCAGTACTTATATGGAAAGTATGAAATGTGGAAGGTTCCTGTCTACTTGTTTACTTTGACACAATGATAATGCTTTTCACTATGGAAGGCAAACTGACAAGTGATTGAAACAAAAGTCTTATTGCTGAATTATGAAAAAAGAAAATAAAACTCTCTCACTGCTTCAGACATTTTCATCAAGCCAGTTTGTGTATTTCACAAAAAACCTGTTCTGACTGCATGTATTGGAAAAAACATTCTTAAATAAGGTTTAAAATTATATATGTAAAGTCTTCCCTTGGTCCTATATCACCTTTACTTTGTAGGTCAAGTTTCGATGTCAGACATACTGTTGTGTTCACTGCAGAGAATATAACAGCAACAAAAGTTGCCGAGCTGGCACAAATTCTGAAGAGGGCAGTGAAGGAGAAAGTCAATTTGCTTGTAGGACAGAAAAATACAACCATTACATCTGAGCCAAGAATTGGAGATGATAGTAAGTTTACAGAAAACAGTTTTCTGAATATGAACGTTTATATTAAAATTTGTATCTATTTAATAAATCTCAGAATCGCATTGGTATTGAAAAGAATTAATAAGGAAATTAAGTAATAGCAGAAAATTAGGAAATTAATTTACAGGAAATAAGGCAACGTTCTTGTTTTGATGCTACTTTCAAACGTTAATCTTTTCTGAACAAGCTTATTGTAATTATTGGTAAATTTGATTTCAGCACCTGCAACATGTGTACTTTGCAATACCACAGAATGTGCCCTGGTTGATGCCTCGTTCCATCTTTACAAATGTCTTGCCATTCCTGGTAAGTTCTATTGTAGACATATACTTTCATTTTGTATGACCTACCATTATACTTAGATGTAAACAAATTATTTGTTAAATAATCAACATCATGTCACACATATCATGTAAGTCGTTATGTCAGTGTAACCTAAAAAGGCAAATGAAAAAAATATGTTGTTACAGGCAGCTTGCCCAAGCACCTTTTTCTTTGTTTGTTTGTTTTACTGGGGTTTAATGCCAGTTTAACAGCTAAGGTCATATCCCGGCAGTCAGTCCACCTAACCGGTGTTCCTGGGTATCCAACCAGTGTACTAACCAGTTTCTCCGCAAGTGACTGACTACTTCCTCACTTGCTTCAGAGGTGAGGGACAAATGACCTATAGATCAATTATCATGGAGAAATTTTGCCGGCCCTGATGGGGATTGAACCAGGATCATCAAGTTTGAAAATCTGATGCTCTACTGATTAAGCTAGCCGGGCCGGCCTCACCTTTTTGTGTGACTAGTCTGTAACTACATGAAATATTATGTGTCATGTTGTTTATTTCGTTTGTTACAGTATCATAATTTTTAACATTTTGTTTTATCTGTCATATTGTGTAATGTGTTCTCTCTGTTTTTGTCATTTTCTTGTCGTGTAATCCACTATGTCATGTTTAATTTCACATTTTCCATTTTGCTTTAGTCTGTGAAGTAAGTGATGTCATATTGTACATAAAGTAATGTAATATATTCAAGTTGAAATGTGCAATTTTTTATGTGTGTCATTTTATGCATCATTGGTCTTCATATTTTTACATTGAAAGAAGTCCTGTTCTTCATCATGTTGATATGACATGAACTGTTAAGTTATTCATCATGTTATGTTTCATGTAAATATGTGTGAAAGTATTAACTTGTAAATCATGTTTGTCGTCATATCACATTGTGAATCTTTTTATGTTTAAAAGGGAGATATTAACTGCTAAACTTTCATTATAACATTGTTCAATTCTCTTCCACAATCAGTTTCTAAAATAGCAGCTTTTTACATGAATGCTATCATTTTTTAAAAGATGAATTTATAAATTTTATTGAATCTTGCAGATGAAAGGAAGTCTATTGAGATTCAGTTGGAAATAAAGAAGAAATTTGAGGGAGAACTCCTCAATAAATTGTCTGAAGAATACGCTCAGCTTTTACATTCTGTGATTTCATCTGTGAGTATGGTTAACAGAGATAAGTTATAAGTTACACTGTTTTACAATAGTTTTTTTTTAAGTTTTAGCAAAATTTTTTAGCTATATTTGGAAAAATAAAAATAGTGTGGTGAAAATGATTACCTCTACATTGTATATGATTATTATAAGAATAAGTACATTTCCCAGTAAACCATGTTCCTTTTTCCTGGGTGTCCGAGTTAGTGAAAGTTAAGTTTGATGCATAGAGAAACACATGACTTTTCTTTTGTTATTTTCGTTTCAGCTTAATAATATGTTAAGTGGAGTGACTGGATTTGCTGGACTTGGTCCTGTAACATACAGGTAAGGATAGATCATTTTTACTATAAGACACCTATCTGTTACAACAGGTCATATTATGTGACCAACCATGGTTTGTAGTGGATGACTAGTAGTTCGTCCACTCTCTTACTCAAATAATTCTTGTCCAATTCTTATCAAACTTCAGCAAGATGTTAATTGGCATGATATCATTGCCAAATGCAATATCTAGCCAGACTGCTACAGAGGCACCATAGTTAATTATGACACTTAGATTATTAAAATATTGGTAAAAAACAGTTTTTTGCTCTGTAACTGTATCAGCTCTTTTCCAATCTTCGATATACTTAGACACTATACTTAGACAAATACATCTTATCCCCCTTCCTTATAGCTTGAAAGGAGATATAGTAAAGGTGTCCATCTGGAAGTCTGTGCATCATTGGTCTGTCTGAAAGCTTTGTTTTGAGAATAATCCTGTAATCTTTCAATGTATTGACCTGTATCTTAAAGGGAATATGTAGCTACATTGCATGGAGGACGAGTGCAAACATGCAAGAACTGTAACTGTGTGCAGTGTTTTTGTAAGCATTTCTGAGAAAGGTTTGTACAGAACATTACTCTGTTACCCTTTCAGTGTTTTGGCGTGAATCTTTATAAAAGATTGCATCTGCGGGGAGTGCAAACAAAAATGTTTTGACTTTTAACTTTGTAGAGTTATTGCCCTTCATATGATTTTTGGTAAGGATTGTCTAGCCATAACTCAAATATCAGTTATGATATTGCCTTGACACGTGAAAAAGCACATATTTAAAGTTGGCCTGAATGCAAAAAATATTACCTATTTCCTGTGTATTTGGGATCCTGACAGGTGAATATTGCTGCATTAAGAGATGCTCTTGTTCTTTGACGAAAAGGTACTGACAGATGTCTAGTTTCATCAAAATGGTTATTGTAACAGAGAGAAAGTGTAAAGTTATTTACTATAATGGAAGAATATGGATTCCTTTTTTAACAGGGCTGTTCTGCTGTTAAATCTTCTGGTGAAAGAATAATAGTGGCAGTCATGTGATCGATTCAGTTAAATTACTGAGAATATAATTATTGTAACAGAGGGAGAAGATGTTTAGATAATAAACCACAGGTTAAATCATCCAAAGATTTACAAAAAAGATGAAAATCTCTAATTTTTTGTAATTACATGAATTGGCAGTGACTTTTCATTGTAAATTTCAAAATGTAAGTATGTTAAAATATTTTTCTCAAAGACAGCATTTCTTTCTTAGTATATTGTCATTTAAAATCCTTTGAGAGAGAAAATATGTGAATATGTGGCTGTAATTTTAATCATCTGACTGTACATCTATTCTAGGAAGGGAAGAATCAGTAACAATGGAAGCACATTTATCGAGACATTTGTGTTATTTAACAACACAGTTGGACAGTTAGAAACGTTGGAGGTTGCCAATATACTGGTCAGTCTTGATGTCACCGGTTGTTTAGAAATTGATGATATCTGTGCCGGGCTTGTTGATCAGAATACAATGGAGGCTAACAGGACAGCGGGTTAGTATCAAATTTCATACATAAGGCACCTCATAGAACTAATTATACTCCCAAAACGAAGTTTGGGGGGTATATAGGAGTCACCCGGTGGTTGGTCAGTCAGGCGGGCGGTCCGTTTGTCTGTTGCAGTTTCCTTGTCCAGAGCATAACTTGAAAACTAATGGTTGGAATTCAGTGCAACTTCATACAATAGTCAAGCACAATAAGAGGAAGTGCAGTGTTCAAGAATCATAACTCCATCTTCAATATTTGCAGAGTTATTGCCCTTTATTGGTTTTCCTTGTCCAGAGCATAACTTGAAAACTACTGGTTGGAATTCAATGCAACTTCATACAATGGTCAAGCACAATGACAGGAAATGCATTGTACAAAAACCACAACTATCTTTAATTGCCCACAACCATAACTCTATTTCAATTCTTTTACAAAGTATTCTGTTACTAATAACTTTCTTAGTTCCAAAGCAGTCTTGCGGGGGTATTAATAACATTTAGTGACAGCTCTAGTTTTGGCTGTTTTCAAAGAAAACATAAGGGTATTGTCATAGCTTCCTCATTGTCTGCATCTGCTTCGTATGCATGCAAAAACTTTGACTTTTTCGAATATCAATTACAGCTGAGACAGCCAAGCGTTGGCACCTGTGGGGATTGCTCTCTTTTTGGAAAAAGAGCCAGTAGGAACGAAGCATGTTTTCATAGTACTCTGTTTTGTTTAATTTTAGCTGTATAACTAACAGGTGTGATTGAATTGGGTATGAGTGTAGGAAACCAGCTAGAGGGTACTAGTGTAAATGATCACAGAACAAGATTTTGACAACTCGTCAAGAATTTTCATTTTCAGCTTGAGTTCTGGTCAGGTCTTTGTAAAGCAGTCATTGAAAATAGTAAATTGAAATTGCAAAATACTTACACAAAATTTTGTAAGTATTTTTTCAGTTTCTGTTATAAGTTGGTTGATTTTTCATTTTAGCTGTGTGCTATACATGTACAGCTTATACGGAGTGTCTCAAAAGTGAAGTTGATGGGCTTTACAGCTGTGTACCAAAGGAGATAACCCCAACTCCATCTAGTAGGTTTGCCTTCTGCTTGGATCAGATAAATAAACTTCACAAATTGATAATACATGTACCTTAAATGACATGATCTTAATTGTAAGCACTGGCAAATTGACTAAAAGAATGTTGAAATATTTTAGTCAGTGCATTCAGACTTTACAGTTTAAAATTGTATGGTACTACCGGGTAAAAATCTTTGCCATTTAGAAATTCTTCTGAAATAAGCAAATTCCTTTGTTTTCTATATCTGAAATTTTCGTATAACATAAAAATATTGTTAAGTAGGGATGTTAGATAATATAAAGTAAATAAATTATGTTCTAATTTATCAGGTTATTTTTCCAGATTTCAGAATAATTTTTATTTTTGCACCCCAAAGATAATATAAGCACCCTTTCTTATATTTCTGAAAAAAAGATGGGTTTTCATCAGACTGAGAGCTCAAGGAGAGTTCAACAGACAGGAAATAAAACACTTACCATTTTTTAAGTCAGAGTGATCAATTATTTCAATTTTCAATTTATTTACATCTGTTCTCTTGTTTCAGACAACTCAGGTCTTATTCTGGGACTCGGAATTGGACTGCCCCTATTTCTTGTATTCTTCTCCATTGTGATAATATTAGTCATCTTCTGTATGCGTCGCAAACGAGACAGGAACAGTGACTCCTCTACGTCATTTGATTCTGACCCGTAAGTAGCAAAAATGCCATTTTTGATATTTCCTCTGTGCTTTTGTCGTCTAAGTGCAGACTCTTAGATAATTGTCTTGCAAGTTGAGAAGAAGCTCTGAGCTCTGGAAAACCTAGATGAGATCTAGAGCTCTTGTTTGAGATGATTATGTCACTTTATTTGTAAAAACTGGTGACTGAAAGTGTTTTCAAGGCGTAAGATTATGTTAATTTTTAAGAGTTTCCCTTGGAATTTATATGCTGAAAAGTTAATGAATTTAGTTTATAACATTCAGCATGGGGTTTTAAGTTAACCAATTGCCAAAATCTCTAAGTTGTATGAAATTTGCATTTTGTAAAGATTGCAAAACACGTAACTAGATTTAAAAACATAACAACCATTATATTTCATTGTTTACAAGTTATTACTGCCAGAAGTACTGTTCATGTCTTATTTACATGTATCTGCTAGTATAACCAGGATTATTTCTTTTCAGCTACATCTGATCACAATACAGTTCAATGTGTCTTTGTTTGATATAAGTAGTTTTTAAATGTTACCACCCTGTTCATTCACTATGGTCTCTTAAGTAATGCTTGCTTTCCATTCTACGCAGATACCATTTAAGACAAGCCTTTGGGTCACTCAGTTCTGCATTAAGTGGGCGACAGAGTGACTTTAGCGAGACAGGTGGATTATTTGGAAGACAGTACCGGAAGCATTGGGAAAAACCAGATGATAATGATGAACCGTCAACCGTTATAAACTACTATAGAGAACCAGATAGGCGGGACCCATACAGACAGATATATCGTAAATACTTTAAAATTCAACCATGCTTTTATCACTATTTGTAAGCAAACAATTTAGCTCAATTTCCTAGTTTATTATTTCACCGAATTTTAAAAACACATCAAATGGACATTGATGTTTTCATGACCAGTTCTGAACACGTTTTTAGTGCTTTATAAATTTACTATTACTCAAGGATGGTTTATTTTCAGGCATGTCATTTTACTTTATGAGAGACTAAAAAATCATTTAGATATGTGCATATTTCATAAATAATTCTAAAAACAGTCTAATACTTCTTCAAATTAGCCAAAGTACTGACTTTTTTTTTCATTAAACTGCATTTTGTATCATACTGGATCATTCTTTCCTAGCAAGAAGTAATAAAAGTATTTTTTGTGGCACATCAAAATTTCTGTTTGGTTTTGACTTACTGGATCTAATTTTGACTTTAGTTAGGAAGACACTTAATTTTTTTAACACAGTGATAATACCTTTAATGATTATATTTCAGCCCCATTGACTAGATCTACTATACAGCCAAGTGCCCCTCCTGAGGAGCCCCGAGTTACTTCAGACTTTTCGTGGGACTTTCTTTATAATGCTATTAGACCTAATACAGAGGTAAATAGCCTAGCTTTATCTAGCAATGGGAAATGTTACTCCCTATGAAGGCGGTGCATATTATCAATAGTAGTAACTGTTTGACAGTATCCAATTTTAGCTTTCCAGTTTTGTTATAAAAAACTTTTAGTCAGTCTTGATAGATATCAAAGGATATAAAAGTCTCTTTTATTTTTTTCTTAATTTTAATATTTTTGTTTTTTTTAATATTGTTCTGTCAGTAATTCTAATTGTCAAGGTTGAATTCTTGTAACAGCAAGAAAGTAACTATTTTTTTTTTAATATACTGTATGAGTAATACTTAATAATAAAACATTTTAATCATTGACGAGCAGTTCAGTATTCACAGTTCTGGAAAAATAATGTGGTTATTCTGTTTTTGTAGTTTCGAATACAAAGACCAACAGTAGAAACTAGGCCAGCTGAAGTGTTCAAGGTAAATTTATTTGAATCTTTTTATAAGTGATACACCAAGTATTTTTTTTTTTCTACTTAATTGTAAGATTTATTCTGTGCTACTGATGCATGTAATAATTTATAGTTGCAGGCAGCTATTTGTAATTAGTCTGTTAATGAATGGAAATTTTTTCTAATGAAGTCAAAATCCAGTTCTTCAAATTGTTGAGATTAGTCTCCATGGCCAAGTGGTTAAAGTCACTGACTTCAATCAATCTCTCACTGATTGATGGTCATGGGTTTGAGCCCTGCTACCAACTGTTTGAGAAAGTTTGCAGTTTCTTGGGAACAATGGGAGTCTAGAGCTTGTCATTTCTAGTGACAATGGTTTGGTAAACGGTCTGCCCTGATGTGACTTTGACTTTGTTAGAGGATGTTAAACTAAAAAGAATTGTTCAAATTGCAGACAAACCGAACAGTTTTCTCGCAGAACATTATTTTTGGTTGGATCACCCATTTTCCATCAGAGCAATGGAAAAGAAGGATGTTTTCATAAGACACAATAATTTCCATGCAATGCAGTTTGCTGGTTCGCATTTCATATGTATACATACACAAGCAGTTAAGAGCAAAACCTGATTGCAGACTCTTACCACACACACACACACACACAGACAGACACACATGGAAAAACAACTATGATCACATTCTCATCTTAATTTTTAACATTGTCCTTTGTGATTTACTTCTACTGAAGTGCATTTTTCAGGTTGATAAATCAGAGATGTGATGAATCTTTTCTTTTTTTATTTACTGGTATTTTCAGGGATTGGTACCCGATTCCCATGCATAGCAGGAAAGGGGAGAGGGGTTTGCCATGGCTTGTGCTGCAAGAGATAACAATGTGTTCACAGTGTTATATTAGTGCGTACAATATATGAACAAAATACATGCCAGTTAAAAACTGGCTATAAAAAGACATTAAAAATGACTTGATTTGTGAAAAAGATGCAAGCTATCATACCAAGATCACTCTCTACCGGAGGTGAATTGCATGATAGCTTCCTCCAGGAGGTTCTAATGAAGTTTCATGATAGCTTGTTTGTAGCAAAACTTATGGTAAAGAGTTACATTTGTACTTGTGACTATGTCATTTAATGCAACATAGCACGTATATGATTTGAAATCATATAAATATCTGAATATAATTACGAGTGAAAACATTTTTTTAAATATTTTGTTAAGAATTATAGAGAAAATTTGTTCATGTATTCATTAACTTTGTTCAGTGACTGTTCATTAGTTATTACATGATTTAAGACATTTTATTTTGTTAATTATTGTTTACCTGTATATGTAAAACCAATTGTGAAGTCAATAATAAAATCAAATTGATACGTGAACATTTATACAAAGTGCTTCTTGTTTGTGTTTCAGTGCATGAAAATTGAGACTTATTTTGAATGTTTTGTTGATTATTAAATTTATGTTGTTGTTGTTTTTTTTTATTCTAGAAATTTGTTTTGAATCTGTACTCACTAATGTTAAAATGTTCAACACTTTTATGGTGCTATCATGAACAAAGTAACATCTATTATTTTTGTACTATTTTCATATGACAACTGATATACATTAGAAATCATTTAACAGTGTTCTATTGATCGTTTAATACTTGGGGTGAGGTGGTGCTTGTTCTGGGGGAAAGGGGCGGGGCAGGTAATAATGACTTTAGGAAATTTTAGTGCTGATCTCACTAGGGATATAAAAATTGGGGTGAAAAGCCATTCTAGAAATGAAATACATTGTACCCTTTCGGGGTTTTTGAAGGGAACAGTGTTCATGATAAATATAAAGAAGAGCCCGTCTATGCATATATACATGTAATTGTAAGAATATAGAGAGCAGAAGGTCATTTACTGGTCCAGAAAGAAGCACTTGGTCAAAGTTTTTTTCTGTCTTTTTATGTAATATTTCAAGATATGTCATGGAATGTATAGAACAGAAGGATAGAACAAAATTCCAGAATGCACTACAAAAACACTATGGCCACTTCAGTACATTCTGTTAGAAACAAAAGATGTGACAGAAGAAATATTGCAGTTCTTTGGAAAAATTATCAGCACTGTTGCCAATTCGAAGAATATCCGTCCAACTTTATTTCAGTTACAAAGGGAAGCAGCTCAATATATTATTACCACTGTAAGGAAGTAAATGTACCTTCCATTGAAGATCTGTGTCTTTCTTACAATCTGCTAACTGCCTGTCCTCAAAAGCAAGACTCGTAGTGGGGATTTCAAACTGATAGTCTCAAGTTTTAAGATTAAAGCATGGCAGTGTCTTATATGACTTGAATCCAGAGGCAGTAAAGAGGTGGATAATTAAGTAAAAACAAAATCTGGAGTGGGTGGGTAAGGAAATTACTAACCTTCATTCAATTAATCATCATTTATTGAACAACAGCTTTCAAATCCTTAATGAATACCAACAAGTGTGCGTAATGGCAGCATTTAAAATGAATATGCATAGGACCAAAACCTGTAAATGCCAAAAATAAACTTGGTTATCTCCCTTCCCTGTTTAACAGACCTTTGAGTAGAAGGCTTTAAAACTTAATTAACTAAAAAAAACTACGGTCCTTTTCACTATACTAATTAAACTGAATAATCCTGATGTACTGAAAATTTATTTCAACATTTACATGTGTCGTAATTTAGTCTTTTCTTTATGAAAAAGACTCTAAATTAAAACTGCACTTTGTCAGATTAACAACAATCACTTGGTCTGTTATTAACAAGGTCTTCTGCCTGAAGTCACCACCTCCTACCTCTGAAGAGTACAGGAAGTACATCTGCAGGTATATGCTACAGCAACTATGCTACAAGGGCTGATAACTCATTCATATGTCTATGAATTCTCAGTCTTAACTATTAACCCTAATATGCAATAAGGGCTGACAACTCTCAGTTAACGTAAGATTCCTTCAAGAGTTAAAGAACTTGACTCAATGTCACAGGCCTCTTTTCTGATGAAATGTCCAAGTCTTCGTTAGAGGTAGCCCATCCATTTTTTCTGTGTTATTTTAGCTGTAATGTCCCTTAAAAATTATGATGTTTACATCATTGCGGGAGTTGGAGCAGGCACACTCATTAAAGGGGAGTCCAAGCGTTCAGCAGGAGTTGTGGGACTTGGCTGATAAGACTCAATCTTCTCCGTCAATGCACTGTAGGTTGTACGAATTATATCACTATGCTAAAAAAGATAAAATGAAGTTGATATACAATATTTATAGCGTTCTGATGATCAGGATTCAAGTTACATGACAAAAATAATCTCTATGTTCTTTCCAGTCATACACAAAAAAGGGTCTTTTCAATATTACTCATTAAGGTCCCTTTCTTAAAAAACTGTTTCACAAAGAGATATAATACTTTCCCATTATTTGAAAACCTATTCCAATAAATACTTTACGAACATGAAGCTGTTTACATAACTTACCCCTTGATTAGGTTTCAATGTTTCCATGACTGTGGTGAGTTTATCCTGATGAACCTTGGGATGAATGTAATACAGAAGTCTCAACATGTGGCGTAAAACATTCTGCTTGGATAAGCCAGGCTGAAAAAAAAGTGCAGCATTATATGAAAAAATTAATAGAAGTTTCTGGCTCCATGAAAGATTTTGAAAATGCGATGCTCTGTATTGGATAAAATTCATCAAAAATACAAAAGTTAAATGACAAAAGTACTTCATAAAAGGTAATCTCTATGCTTTTTAAAAAAAGGAATTATTGAGCCATACACTGAGAAAACCAGTAGTCCTTTATGAACAAAAATTTGAGCCCCTACAAGGCACTGTGAAACTTTTTGCCTGAACTTTCTAAACTCTGCACTGGATGGTCAATATATTTAACAACACTATCAATACATTGTAAAAAGTACCTTGAAGAAATGGCTGAAAACGATCTCACAAAAGTCTTCATTGGCAAATTCTTCCGACATTGAGATTAGGTACGACACAAGGGAGTGTAGAAATGTGTCGTCATAATGTCTCTCGCTCTGGCATATTGTCAGGTTTGGTAATATCTGACAGAGGGCAAACTTGTCACGATGTCTGCACACCTTTCATGAAAAAAAGCAGATGAAAATTATATCTTCTCCTAAACTGACAACAATTTCATTTTATTCATCAGAGTAACAAGTCTGTGTGTACATGGCTGTCTGCAGTTAAAAAAAGAAACCAGAACAGACTGCAGAGTAGGTGACTGCATTGCTCCAGGTAGTACAAACAGCAGGGTGCAGCAACCTGCTCCATTATTGTACACCCTGCCCTTTGCTCTGGAACCCTGCAGTACCTTTTAAGACAGTACTCTTCATGTAACTATTTCTTGTGGATTTTATGAGCAAATGGACATTGATCCAACTCTTGCACTGTTGAAATCTGTATCAAATTACCCTGTTTTAAACAGATATGAAAAGATTTCCTGATGTGCACTGAAACAAGTGAGTAAAGAATACAAACCTGAAATATATCAATGAGTGAAATAACTGACAACATAGCTCAACCTTTGCTATTTTTAAGAGTTTCTCTCCAGAAAAATACTGAATTTATAAGAAAAACATCTAATCAGAAGCACCATGACATGATCAAGTGACTAAATTACCTGAAGTGTGTAATACAATGCTGTCATGGCCGCCACTTCACTCTCTTTGATGAAAATCATAAAGAGTTGTGAGGGTGGTCGGAGTACAGGGGGTGGCTCGTCTGGGAGTCGCGCAAGCACAGGACGCGTCTGATCTTCTACGACCATTCCTGCTAGCGTTGGAAGGTATTTTGTGATAACAACAGGTTCCTGAAATGGATTAACGTATGTTATATTTACATGAAAAAGGTCAGTTGTACCTTGTTGCATCTAGTACAAAGCCTTTGGTAAACTTCTAAAAGGTATTATGTTCAATGTTGACCTTTGACACCATGACTTCTAAGTGGGTCTGAGTGGTAGACCTCAACATGGTGCACGCACCAGTGAAGTTTGGAGGCTGCAGGTGGAAGAACTTCCATGTTATGGTCAAGGTTAAAGTTTTGTGACAAACAAACAGACAGACAGACCAAAAACAATATGCTCCCTCTTGGGGCATAAAAACAAATGCCACCTTCATGATAAAAATTTAACAATAGATACTAAAATCTTCTCTGATATTCAGATATCTTTATGAGAAGTCATGATACAAGCCTGTTTCATTTACTCTCTTCTATAACAAAACCAAATCATTTCTCTGAAAACATTCCAAGTGGTGCAAGCTATGAATCAGAATTATTGTGTCAGCGAGTATTCTGAATTACTTGTAGCCTAGGAATGACCAAGGCTCTTAATCAAAAGTAAGACAATATATGTACCAATTTAGGTTCCTTAAAAACTTGACTGTCAATCATGTCCCAAGCACCAAGACCCAAACCTAACATCCGCAACAACAGATACATGTCAGAGTTTTCCTGAAACAAACAAATGTAAACTTACATCAACACAGCCATGTTCATTTGATTTCAGTTACACTGTTTAGATGTACACTTCATTTCCAAACCCACTATTTTAGTACAAAGGTTATTGTAACTTCCAACACTGTCACTCTGCAATCCACTGAAAATTATTAACAACCCCTACTAAATTGATCTTGTCAATTTTTTCAGTCATTAGTCTTTATAAACATTATGACGAGCTATTTTTTTTAAATGTCAAAGACTAATGGGGCTTATTTAAGTTCACTTTATAAATAATAGTTCATTTATTTGAAAACAAGGACAGTGTTAGCTAACCTACATGTAAATATACCATAATTTTTACTATATTCAGAATAAATGTTATAAAGCCATCTACTTTTTCAATGACACCTGCATGAAGCTGAATGCAGAAAGATGTATTATGAGACTTCACCAACTCACCCTGGGTAAAACATCATTGTTGATGCAGTGCTGAAGTGCCTTCATGATAGATAATGCCACTGTGTTTAGTGCATATGGGTCACAAAGAATCATAGACAAGTCACTGCAAAAGATTTTTTTATAATTAAATTCCAATGCACTAAAACATTGCTCTAAAAATATAAAATATTATTTACAAAATCAGCAAATACAGCCACCTACTGACCAAATCTTAAGATTTCACTTGAACATAATAATAAAGCTACATTAAAGAGGTTGAACCATTGAACAGACCTTAGGACTTAGTGTTGTGCACTGGCTCAGAAGTCAGTAATTCCTCCAAGTTATGAATGCTAAAAATGGGCATAAATATCTTGTCAGTATAATATCTATAGTATGTCTGCATTTCATTAAGTTTTTGAGTTGGAGGGAATACATGTAAAGTAGGCAGGGGATCTGCTTCCAGTCTATTATAAAATAAGCCTGATTTTAAGAAAAAGAGCCGGGGGAATATCTCAAAATAGCAGAGGGAAATCCCTGCCTACCACTTCTTAATGAAACTCCTGTGTCTGGATACATTTTACTTGTTATCAAAAGATCAATATTTAAAGTATACTTTCTTACAAAGACTGGAAATAGTTACTTTACTTAGTAATCCTGAAAAGAATGTCTGTGTCTTCAATCAAACTCTTGACATCAAAAGAAAATTCCAAAAATCACTTATCTTACCCAAGCACAAACTCCTGACCCTTTCTGATACCATCAAGGAAACCCTGTAACTCCCTGGCACGTTTTGAATCGACAAACTTCTCTCTTATACATGCATCAACACACCAGGTAAATTTGTGACAGGGATCTACAGCACAAATGTCATTTATTTCTTGGTCATGAAGAGACATCAACAACTCAGCTCTAAGTGTACAGTAATGCATATTTCTTGTCCTTAAGAACAAAGTCCTCAGAAACTGCAGAACCATATCATAAAGTCTGACACTTTTCCCCACCATCAAAGTAAGTTTTTGAACAACTTCACCTTGGCGCCTGGCTTTTGGTGACAGTAAAAAGAATGTTGAGGATGAATTCTCATGACTAAACAATGTGTTCTCTTTCTCTCTTATGTACTGTGATAGCAAAGGAGACACTTCATCTCCAAAAAGTGCTTGATTTTCTTCCCAAATCTGCCTCTTCATTTCAGTCGCTGCCTGCGAATAAAGCTCCTTATCCTCAAGAATTTCTTTCAGATAAACATCTTTAATATTTGGCAAGTTCTTTAACATTGTCATAATAACGGGCCGGAGTGATGCAACTTTGATGACACAAAAACTTTTCTCTAACATTGCTTCAATCTTTTGAAATCGTTCCTTGTCATCACTGTTTGCAACTCCATTTATTTTCTGTATCAGTTTTTCTCGTACTTCTTCCAAAACAGAATGATGAAATTCGTATCTTTTTACTCCATGGAGATCAAGAAAAGGTAACGCTGGTTTGAGGGAAGGAAGGAGAATTCCATTCTCCTGTTGAAATTCTTCAATCGCTGCCAGTGGATCAGAACAG
This sequence comes from Cyclina sinensis, assembly GCA_012932295.1. Lineage (NCBI taxonomy): Eukaryota > Metazoa > Mollusca > Bivalvia > Venerida > Veneridae > Cyclina > Cyclina sinensis. Next base: position 1,975,097 of record JAAONU010000006.1, on the reverse strand, counting down.
TTCGTGAGTGCCTCGCGAAGATGGTCCCCACCAGGGATTCCTAGTGGTTCAAGGCCAGACATATTTCACGCCTTATATTAAAATAAATTACTGAAGTCTGACTTGAGGAAATGTGCCAGTAAATGGGAGGATTGTAAATTTGCTACCAAAATTACAAATTGTTTTTGTGTACTTTTTTATCCTCCGTTTGTAAAGAGTATTTTATAAGACAATAACGACTTAAAAATTGGTAACAGAATCCGTCCAGATTGACAAGTAAATTGTCCTGGTCAGACAAGTCAAGTCAAGTAATATTTATTTATAAAGTCGGGTACATAAACAAATGGTACATAGTACACATCTAAAACACAAGACAGTTTTGTCAACATTTAGCCAGATGGTCAGTAAAATTTAAGCCACCAGCCAGTATTTAAATATGCGTAATTGACTTACAACGTACTGAAAAATCAACGGAGTGAACTAAATAATTGTAAATGACATCTGAATGAAGTGGTGTTAACCGGTAGTACAAATGTAGTATATTTTCATGTGCTATGATTAATATGTGAATTATTTTTAATACCAGTATTTTGAATATATACAATACAATATACATTAATCCTTATTAGCGTACCATGACTCATGCTGTATCAGTTCATAACTAGATAAACATAATTAGTCTCGTATAAATACACAATATGTACTTATTTCCTTGACCATCACTTAAATCTCTGGATAGGTAGATTGAAGAGTTTGATTTTCAAAGCAGGTGGCCTCTTGTGGGAGGATGATTTTTTCACTGTAGCGAGTAACAAGATTGGTTTTTCTTTCTCAATGAAACATAGTTTTCATTTTTGAATACTGAATTCATCGTGCATTAGATGCTAGATGAAGGTTCATGACCTACTGTGAGATTGTAAAGAATTAGAGAATTTTGGACTTGTAACCATTGTTTTATATTGTCTCTCAAATCCTTAGCATTTTAGAGCTGGAGAAACATAATTTTACCAAACATTTTCAGAAGCAGCTTGAATTTGGCATGATGTATGCTGGAAAAAAATATAGTCATATGTTGATAATTATGACAAGCACACTTTATGATGGTAGTACATTCATACTGTATACATAAAGTACAAGTCCTTTTTGGTGTATAGATACTTTCATGGTCAGATTTTCACAGGGCAGTTTGACAGTAATTTTTTATAACTGATGGAGAGATTATGAAACATCCCAGTGTGAGAGCTGCTGATGAAACATCCCAGTGTGAGAGCTGCATGCTGACGAAACATCCCAATGTGAGCTACTGATGAAACATCCCAGTGTGAGAGTTGCATGCTAATGAAATATCCCAGTGTGAGAGCTGCTGATGAAACATCCCAATGTTAGCTGCTGAAGAAACATCCCAGTGTGAGAGCTGCATGCTGATGAAACATCCCAGAGCAAGGGCATATGAAACATCCCAGTGTGAGAGCTGCATGCTGATGAAACATCCCAGTGTGAGCTGCTGATGAAACATCCAAGTGTGAGAGCTGCATGCTGATGAAACATCCCAGTGTGAGAGCATATGAAACATCCAAGTCTGAGAGCTGCATGTTGATGAAACATCCCAGTATGAGAGCTGCATGCTGATGAAACATCCCAGCGTGAGAGCATATGAAACATCCAAGTGTGAGAGCTGCATGCTGATGAAACATCCCAGTGTGAGAGCATATAAAACATCCAAGTCTGAGAGCTGCATGTTGATGAAACATCCCAGTGTGAGAGCTGCCTGTTGATGCAACATCCCAGTGTGAGAGCATATGAAACATCCAAGTGTGAGAGCTGCATGCTGATGAAACATCCCAGTGTGAGAGCATATGAAACATCCAAGTGTGAGAGCTGCATGCTGATGAAACATCCCAGTGTGAGAGCATATGAAACATCCAAGTCTGAGAGCTGCATGTTGATGAAACATCCCAGTGCGAGAGCTGCATGCTGATGAAACATCCCAGTGTGAGAGCATATGAAACATCCCAATGTGAGAGCTGCATGCTGATGAAACATCCCAGTGTGAGAGCATATGAAACATCCCAATGTGAGAGCTGCATGCTGATGAAACATCCCAGTGTGAGAGCTGCATGCTGATAAAACATCCCAGTGTGAGAGCTGCTGATGAAACATCCTAGTGTGAGAGCTACATGCTGATGAAACATCCCAGTGTGAGAGCTGCCAATGACATATCCCAATGTGAGCTGCTGATGAAACATCCCAGTATGAGAGCTACATGCTGATGAAACATCCCAGTGTGAGAGCTGCCAATGACATATCCCAATGTGAGAGCTGCTGATGAAACATCCCAGTATGAGAGCTGCATGCTGACGAAACATCCCAATGTGAGCTGCTGATGAAACATCCCAATGTGAGAGCTGCATGCTGATGAAACATCCCAGTGCGAGAGCATATGAAACATCCCAGTCTGAGAGCTGCCTGCTGATGCAACATCCCAGTGTGAGAGCTGCCTGCTGATGCAACATCCCAGTGTGAGAGCATATGAAACATCCAAGTGTGAGAGCTGCATGCTGATGAAACATCCCAGTGTGAGAGCATATGAAACATCCAAGTGTGAGAGCTGCATGCTGATGAAACATCCCAGTGTGAGAGCATATGAAACATCCAAGTCTGAGAGCTGCATGTTGATGAAACATCCCAGTGCGAGAGCTGCATGCTGATGAAACATCCCAGTGTGAGAGCATATGAAACATCCCAATGTGAGAGCTCCATGCTGATGAAACATCCCAGTGTGAGAGCATATGAAACATCCCAATGTGAGAGCTGCATGCTGATGAAACATCCCAGTGTGAGATCTGCCTGCTAATAAAATATACCAGTGCGAGAACATATGAAACATCCCAGTGTGAGAGCTGCTGATGAAACATCCCAGTGTGAGAGCTGCATGCTGATAAAACATCCCAGTGTGAGAGCTGCTGATGAAACATCCTAGTGTGAGAGCTACATGCTGATGAAACATCCCAGTGTGAGAGCTGCCAATGACATATCCCAATGTGAGCTGCTGATGAAACATCCCAGTGTGAGAGCTGCTGATGAAACATCCTAGTGTGAGAGCTACATGCTGATGAAACATTCCAGTGTGAGAGCTGCCAATGACATATCCCAATGTAAGAGCTGCTGATGAAACATCCCAGTATGAGAGCTGCATGCTGACGAAACATCCCAATGTGAGCTGCTGATGAAACATCCCAATGTGAGAGCTGCATGCTGATGAAACATCCCAGTGCGAGAACATATGAAACATCCCAGTGTGAGAGCTGCTGATGAAACATCCAAGTGTGAGTCTTGCATCCTGATGAAACATCCCAGTGTGAGAGCATATGAAACATCCCAGTGTGAGAGCTGCTGATGAAACATCCCAGTGTGAGACTTGCATGCTGATGAAACATCCCAGTGTGAGAGCATATGAAACATCCAGTGTGAGAGCTGCATGCTGATGAAACATCCCAGTGTGAGAGCATATGAAACATCCTAGTGTGAGAGCTGCATGCTGATAAAATATCCTAGTGTGAGAGCTGCATGCTGATAAAACATCCCAGTGTGAGAGCTGTCAATGACATATCCCAATGTGAGCTGCTGATAAAACATCCCAGTGTGAGAGCATATGAAACATCCCAGTGTGAGAGCATATGAAATATCCCAGTGTGAGAGCATATAAAACATCCTAGTGTGAGAGCAGCATGCTGATAAAACATCCTAGTGTGAGAGCTGCATGCTGATGAAACATCCCAGTGTGAGCTGCTGATGAAACATCCCAGTGTGAGAGCTGCATGCTGATGAAATATCCCAGTGTGAGCTGCTGATAAAACATCCCAGTGTGAGAGCTGCATGCTGATGAAACATCCCAGTGTGAGCCGTGATAAAACTTCCAAGTGTGAGAGCATATGAAACATCCTAGTGTGAGAGCAGCATGCTGATAAAACATCCTTGTGTGAGAGCTGCATGCTGATGAAACATCCCAGTGTGAGCTACTGATGAAACATCCCAGTGTGAGCTGCTGATAAAACATCCCAGTGTGAGAGCATATGAAACACCCCAGTGTGAGAGCATATGAAACATCCCAGTGTGAGAGCATGTGAAACATCCTATTGTGAGAGCATATGAAACATACTAGTGTGAAAGCAGCATGCTGATAAAACATCCTAGTGTGAGAGCTGCATGCTGATGAAACATCCTAATGTGAGAGCTGCCAATAACATATCCCAATGTGAGCTGCTGATAAAACATCCCAGTGTGATAGCATATGAAACATCACAGTGTGAGAGCATATGAAACATCCCAGTGTGAGAGCATATGAAACATCCCAGTGTGAGAGCTGCATGCTGATGAAACATCCCAGTGTGAGAGCTGCCAATGACATATCCCAATGTGAGCTGCTGATAAAACATCCTAGTGTGAGAGCTGCATGCTGATGAAACATCCCAGTGTAAGCTGCTGATGAAACATCCGAGTGTGAGCGGTATGCTGATGAAATATCCCAGTGTGAGCTACTGATGAAACATCCCTGTGTGAAACTTACATGTTGATGAAACATCCCAGTGTGAGAGCATATGAAACATCCAGTGTGAGAGCTGCATGCTGATGAAACCTCCCACTGCGAGAGCTGCATGCTGATGAATCATCCTAGTGTGAGCTGCTGATGAAACATCCTAGTGTGAGAGCAGCATGCTGATAAAACATCCCAGTGTGAGAGCATATGAAACACCCCAGTGTGAGAGCATATGAAACATCCTAGTGTGAGAGCAGCATGCTGACAAAACATCCCTGTGTGAGAGCATATGAAACATCCTAGTGTGAGAGCATATGAAACATCCCAGTGTGAGAGCATATGAAACATCCTAGTGTGAGAGCAGCATGCTGATAAAACATCCCAGTGTGAGAGCATATGAAACATCCTAGTGTGAGAGCAGCATGCTGATAAAGCATCCCAGTGTGAGAGCATATGAAACATCCCAATGTGAGAGCATATGAAACATCCCAGTGTGAGAGCATATGAAACATCCTAGTGTGAGAGCAGCATGCTGATAAAACATCCCAGTGTGAGAGCAGCATGCTGATAAAACATCCCAGTGTGAGAGCAGCATGCTGATAAAACATCCCAGTGTGAGAGCAGCATGCTGATAAAACATCCCAGTGTGAGAGCAGCATGCTGATGAAACATCCCAGTGTGAGAGCATATGAAACATCCTAGTGTGAGAGCAGCATGCTGATAAAACATCCCAGTGTGAGAGCAGCATGCTGATAAAACATCCCAGTGTGAGAGCATATGAAACATCCTAGTGTGAGAGCAGCATGCTGATAAAACATCCCAGTGTGAGAGCATATGAAACATCCCAGTGTGAGAGCAGCATGCTGATAAAACATCCCAGTGTGAGAGCAGCATGCTGATAAAACATCCCAGTGTGAGAGCAGCATGCTGATAAAACATCCCAGTGTGAGAGCAGCATGCTGATAAAACATCCCAGTGTGAGAGCAGCATGCTGATGAAACATCCCAGTGTGAGAGCATATGAAACATCCTAGTGTGAGAGCAGCATGCTGATAAAACATCCCAGTGTGAGAGCAGCATGCTGATAAAACATCCCAGTGTGAGAGCATATGAAACATCCTAGTGTGAGAGCAGCATGCTGATAAAACATCCCAGTGTGAGAGCAGCATGCTGATAAAACATCCCAGTGTGAGAGCATATGAAACATCCTAGTGTGAGAGCAGCATGCTGATAAAACATCCCAGTGTGAGAGCATATGAAACATCCCAATGTGAGAGCATATGAAACATCCCAGTGTGAGAGCATATGAAACATCCCAGTGTGAGAGCATATGAAACATCCCAGTGTGAGAGCATATGAAACATCCCAGTGTGAGAGCAGCATGCTGATAAAACATCCCAGTGTGAGAGCAGCATGCTGATAAAATATCCCAGTGTGAGAGCAGCATGCTGATAAAACATCCCAGTGTGAGAGCAGCATGCTGATAAAACATCCCAGTGTGAGAGCAGCATGCTGATAAAACATCCCAGTGTGAGAGCATATGAAACATCCTAGTGTGAGAGCAGCATGCTGATAAAACATCCCAGTGTGAGAGCATATGAAACATCCCAATGTGAGAGCATATGAAACATTCCAGTGTGAGAGCATATGAAACATCCCAGTGTGAGAGCATATGAAACATCCCAGTGTGAGAGCAGCATGCTGATAAAACATCCCAGTGTGAGAGCAGCATGCTTATGAAACATCCCAGTGTGAGAGCATATGAAACATCCCAGTGTGAGAGCAGCATGCTGATAAAACATCCCAGTGTGAGAGCATATGAAACATCCCAGTGTGAGAGCAGCATGCTGATAAAACATCCCAGTGTGAGAGCAGCATGCTGATAAAACATCCCAGTGTGAGAGCAGCATGCTGATAAAACATCCCAGTGTGAGAGCATATGAAACATCCCAATGTGAGAGCATATGAAACATCCCAGTGTGAGAGCAGCATGCTGATAAAACATCCCAGTGTGAGAGCAGCATGCTGATGAAACATCCCAGTGTGAGAGCAGCATGCTGATAAAACATCCCAGTGTGAGAGCAGCATGCTGATAAAACATCCCAGTGTGAGAGCAGCATGCTGATAAAACATCCCAGTGTGAGAGTAGCATGCTGATAAAACATCCCAATGTGAGAGCAGCATGCTGATAAAACATCCCAGTGTGAGAGCAGCATGCTGATAAAACATCCCAGTGTGAGAGCAGCATGCTGATAAAACATCCCAGTGTGAGAGCAGCATGCTGATAAAACATCCTAGTGTGAGAGCAGCATGCTGATAAAACATCCCAGTGTGAGAGCATATGAAACATCCCAGTGTTAGAGCAGCATGCTGATGAAACATCCCAGTGTGAGAGCATATGAAACATCCCAGTGTGAGAGCATATGAAACATCCCAGTGTGAGAGCATATGAAACATCCTAGTGTGAGAGCAGCATCCTGATAAAACATCCGAGTGTGAGAGCTGCTGATGAAAGATCCTAGTGCAAGAGCTGCTAAATAAGGACAATGGCCTTAACTCTGTCAGTCACTGAACTGAGGACTAACATCACACACATCTATGCCTTGTTCAAAAGTATTGCAGTGAAGTCACTGTAGAATTAATTGTAGCCTACAGACATAAAGGGTAATCTTACTTTGCGAGTAGTGTCCCACTGATTAAGGTAGTTCTGTTATTACTGTCTAGTGCATACCTTCCTATAATTGGGTAATTACAACCTCTGATAACTGTGTCAAGAAATCCATTCTTTGGCTCAGTGGTTAGAGTATTGGTCTTCGATGCGCTAAGATAAGAGTTCAAATCCCGCTGTGGGTTGTGTATTTTAAGATGCACTGCATCTTTGAGTAACGGACTTTCAGGTTCATGAGGACTTGTCCAGAATGACCTCTCCTGGACATAGTTGTGAAAATTAAATAAAAAAGAATCTTTCAAGAGTTCTTTCTGAACTTCTGATCTAGAAATACACACCACCATTTGTCATCATAAATAACGACTTTCTCCACAGGATACCTTCATATAATTGTATAAATACAACCTCTTACAACTGCGTCAGGAATCGAATCTCTGGCTCAGTGGTTAGTGTTGGTCTTCGATGCGCTAAGATCGGAGTTCGAATCCCACTCTGGGTTGTGTATTCTAAGATGCATAGCATTTTTCTGTTACAGACTTTCATGTTCGTAAGACTGTTGGAAATCCATATATTGTATTACCTCTTGGAACTGACAGTAACAGCTTTCATAATATATTTTTTTTAAGTTAAAACAGCTTTTCAACTAATTGTCTTTTGTAAGCCAGAGTAATGGAATGTATGTTGTAATTGTAATAATCTTATTTCTTTGATATAAATGTAAAATCTCTTTAGGTTGTTTCAGGGAAATAACGTTAAAAATGGAAAGAAATTATATTCATTTCTTTGTTTTACATTACATTAGGCAATCAAAAACTAGTTGCGTATTCAGCACTAATGGCAAAACATTATCAGAACAACTAGAACAAGCTGTCAGGGGAAGTAATTTATGAGATAACTCTGTTTATATGTAGGCTCCAATTCAAATGTCCACTAAACATATCTTTCAAACAGATACATCCAACACCAAGCAATCTGCTTCACTTAGGCTTCATTGTGGTGACAAAAAGAAAACAATTTGTCCACATATATACCCTTAACCATTATCAAAGAACGCAAGAAACAGAACCAACTTAACTTTTCTTTTTCAAAATAATTACTCTTGTAAAGGGTGACCTTTGTCAAACACAGAAATAAAAGAAATCCAAGGTTCCCGTTAAAAAGTTTTAATAAAAACCCTTTGGTACAATAATTAACGAAACAGCATTACACAGTAATAGGACTTAATACACAGGTACTTGGAAATTTTGTTGTTGTCTTAAAACACGTTTTTCTTGAAAAATAAAACATCTGAAACTGTTTCAAGTACCTGTGAAATGGCACCTACAGTGTATATATTTAGGAAAATAAAACTGTCTACAGAGATATACATGTACATTTAGTAACCCTTTGGCCTACTAACCCTTTCACACATTTTTGTTAAAGCATGTATGAAGACAAAAAATAAGTACTATATATTAATAAAGAAGCAGGGACCACAATTCTGCATCAACCAATCACAAACTGTCTTACTTGTTTCAATATTACAGCTGAGTTCCTGTTTTTATCTCTAGAGGACACAGGTAACCTGGAACTGTCCACTTGCCTTCAGCTGGATTCAAACTCGTGTACCCTTGATTACAAAGCCAACACTCTTCCACACAGCCATAAGAGTTTGCTTTATATACGCAAGGGAGTAGAAGTGATTTACTATCCTACTGTTAAATTTACCCAGAAAAATATTGCTAATCAAAAATATCTCTCTATTTACAGATCCCAAATTTTCCCACATTAGAAAACTGAACCATAAGAAACTCTCAGAAAACAATTTTAACATGAAAGAGTTGAAAATGTCAGTCTTAGACAACACTTTCCCTTTCTTCTAACTAAAAGTCGGTTCATTCCCTCACAACCTCTTGTTACATCAAAACACTGATAATATCTTTACATAATTTGTTGTCTTTCATATACAGTTTAACAATGATTGATTCTATTATTATATTTAGATTTAATTAGAAGTAATCCTCCAGTGCAGATGGATTGTAAGCATTTCTTTGAAATATCACATATACAACCTTTCTGGACTAGGGCATCAATTTGTACATGTAATGTGTGTGATTAATATGGCTTCAAAATTTTCTCATAAGCAAGAAGTAAGAGTTTCTATGTGCTATTGAATCCAGGAGCAGATTTCACTTTTTAATCTCATTTAGAAGTAGATAAAACGTTTTAGCTTTCAACTTTCGATTTCTTTCTCGTATCGAAATCTTCCCCTCTGTATTAGTATCACAGACAATTTCCACCACTGTGGACAATAAAAAATCTAAACTGGTAACAATCTTATGTCTATTCATTTTTCTTCCTGGAAGCGAAATCATGGAATTCTTGCTGTCTTCGGGCAAATGTCTCAGCCACCAGAAGAGGGAACACAAGTGTGGCTTCAGCGCATATCTGCAAAGAGAAAGTAAAAAGTATGTCTTAAACAAAAACATAAAATCTAGAAAGATGGGACCAATTTTGACCATGGGACCATGATCTGAACAAACTTGGTAGAGCTCCATTAGATGACCGAGAGCTATCGATCGTAAAAGCTCACATGAGCACTATGTGCTCACTCAGGTGAGCTCATAAAAGGCAACTACCAATTTGTCAGATGATATTTCATCTAGATACATTAATTCATTCATTTGAAGTTCAGCATGACAATACTATTAATTTTACTGTCGCCATTGATATACTAAATACTTCATACCTTGACAGGACGAGCAGTTTTCTTGATTTTCCCCCAAGACACAGCCTCATCTGGACTAGCTCCTGAATCACTACCGTCAAATTCTGATGCTGTATTCAAGTACACAGCAAAATCAGCACCATTTCTCTGAAACATATGCAATTAATATTTGATGTAGCATTATTTTAAAATTCTTACTCCTCATTCAAATTCACAACAAAATCTACTCCAGTCTTCTTTTAGAAATACTGTAAGGACTGCAGTGAAAACTGAATCAAGTTGTTAGTTTTAAAGAAATTAAAGAAGCTAGGTCTGGTTTTTCTGCTGAATTTTAAGACCATTCTTTTTAATCTTTCCTTTGATCTGGTCAGGTCGATTTGGGGCAAGGGGTTAGAAAATAGAACAAATCATCAACCAGCCCACAATGCAGAATTCCATACAATTTTTGTGTTGTAAAATATATGTATATTACCATGAGGTTGGAATTGCATGTATGATGTTTGACAATCCCTCCTCCAAGGATGATCATCCCAGAGTTAACAGCCTGTATAGCTATACTGTTTATACCTCGAATATCTGAAACACACGAGAACTGTTCAGTGTTAATTGTTTAAGAATGTAACTGAATAACTGGGAGTACAAAATTAAGCAAGGACATTCCAAATAACCAAAGAATAAGTCATATTAGATTCTTGTAAAAACGTCCTCCTTCAATGGGACAGACAATTTGCATTGGAGTGGACCAAAACCAATGAAAAACTTTTTAAGGACAGAAATTTACTTGAAACATAATTTAAACCCAGTCAATGGATTTGCAAGTTCTCACACTATTTTAAGCAAAATGTTCAAAATTCAGACTGTAAATAGCACAGAAATTCACACTGAAAGACTTCAGTCCTAAAAAGGACTTTTTATAATTGAATAGTTATATGACATTACCTGAGTCAGTCCATTCAGTAAATGTGTGTAATTTCAACCAGTCTAGAAGTTTTAAAAGAATAGCAACTTGCCTTGTACGAGATCAAGAACCAGTCCTGGATTTTTATAGGAATGAAAGTAGATCATATCTCCAAGGGAACCATCAGTAATGGCAGGACAATAAACAGGAATGTTGTTCTTGTGTGCCCAAAAATACACAGAATCTGGATGATTTATTTCCTTCCCTAGTCGATCTATCAGGCGTGAGGGTGTCCACAGTTTATTCTGTGAGACAAAAAGTTGTATTAGTTTGAACTACAATTTTGGTAGACATTAACCTTTTCTTAGTTAAATTCCTGAATCAACATGAGCCTTTTTAGTTCTATCAGACAGCTTGGTAATTTCTAATATTTATTTGTAACAAAATTAAATATGATCATTTTTATACGTATTGGTTGCATTTTCAAAATGCACCTCCATACTGCTTGTGTAGTATCTACTGAGGTACCGGTAAGTTTATAAAGTATCCCAGCTGAGTATTCTCTCAAGTACAACTACTCAACAGTAACTCCTGTATTTCCCTTAACCCTGTTCAGAACTGACACCAAATTGATCAATTATTAAATACTACACTGCATTTGAGTAAAACTATACATTTTTAGAATTCATCCGCTCCATTATGACCAAGTTGTGTTATCTGAAGACCAACTACACAATAAAATACTCGAATATTCACGAGTACCTCTTCTTTTTGTTCCTGTAGCATCTTGTCTAGTATTGGCATCAACCAGTCCTCAAACTTACAGTAGTTGTCATTGGGAACCAATAAGTTCCCTATTCTGTTGATCCCCTTTTCTCTAAGTTCACTGCCCCTTAGGGAAAAATCTCCCATGTAGGTAGGGGCCAAGCATTTGATGAAATCTTCCTCAACGCCTCCAGCTGTTGTCACAATACAGTCAACCTAGAACAGAAAACATTATGGGAAACACCTGAAGATGGCTGTATACCAAGATGGCTGTATACCAAGAGGGCTCCATGATGTTTTACATTACATTTAAAACATAAACATTTGCTGGAAATTGCAAAAATCTGTGTCATTTATCAAATAATTTGACAAGTGTGGCTATCATGATCTGGGTGTATTGACTACATAAGCCTATCATGATCTGGGTGTATTGACTACATCAGCCAATCATGATCTGGGTGTATTGACTACATAAGCCTATCATGATCTGGGTGTATTGACTACATCAGCCAATCATGATCTGGGTGTATTGACTACATGAGCCTATCATGATCTGGGTGTATTGACTACATCAGCCAATCATGATCTGGATGTATTGACTACATCAGCCAATCATGATCTGGGTGTATTGACTACATCAGCCAATCATGATCTGGGTGTATTGACTACATAAGCCAATCATGATCTGGGTGTATTGACTACATCAGCCAATCATGATCTGGGTGTATTGACTACATAAACCTATCATGATCTGGGTGTATTGACTACATGACCAGCCAATCATGATCTGGGTGTATTGACTACATAAGCCTATCATGACCCGGGTGTATTGACTACATGACCAGCCAATCATGATCTGGGTGTATTGACTACATAAACCAATCATGATCTGGGTGTATTGACTACATCAGCCAATCATGATCTGGGTGTATTGACTACATAAGCCAATCATGATCTGGGTGTATTGACTACATCAGCCAATCATGATCTGGGTGTATTGACTACTGATCTGGGGGTATTGACTACAGAAGCCTATCATGATCAGAGTTAAAGGAAATTTAGCACAAGTTTAATATTGCATTTTTTCTTAATTACAAAAATATACAGATAATACAGCCCCCCGATAGTCAATCAGACAATGTTAAGAACTACTGATGCAGTATCTTGGCTCATATCATGACAGATGTGACTGCTATCACCATGACAACAGTCCCATCTTGTATTTTTTAAATTCATTCAAGTCAGAGATAAAAAAAAATTACCAACAGTTGGTGAGGCTTAATTGATTTACATTTGCTAAATTACAAATGTATCTTAGTTTTGAACAAATTCATCTGGTGTCATGGTAACCATTAAAAGTATAAATCAATGTCAGTCAGACTGTAACAGATGTCACTGTAGTGATACTGCTAGGAATGTTTAGCAAAGATACTCAGAAAAAAAATGATTATATGTTTTCTGACAAATCAAATTTGGTTTGGTTTGACTGAATTTAATGCCAAAAACAGTTTAAGTCATATCAAGCCAGTTCCAATAGTTTACTTAACCAGTGTTCCATGGAATGACTAGAACTAGACTCCCCATTTTCCATAAGAAACTACAATCTTTCTGACTTAAATGATAATGGTTGGTACTGGAAGGATGGGGGGCAGAGGTGCGGAAGGGATGAGAGCTCGAACCCATGTTCATCTGTCAGACAGAGGTTCAGTGAACTGGTCAGTGACTGCCACTTTAAACACTCAACCATGACTGATTGATCGATGTAGATGGGTCCCAACAAAATAAGATAGGATAGATTTGATGTATATGTGTTAGTATTACACTGGTTGAACCCCAGTTAAAACAGTACTAATGTTTCATCTGGCAGATCTGCTACACTTTTAGTTCAAATTTATCTGTATCATTCTGTTTCTATTCTTTATACTTGCACATTCTGCTCTATGGATTTGGACATTTACCTTATAGTCAGTCAATATTTGTTTACTCCAGATTACATGTCCGGAAAACTGTCAAGTAATTTCACATTGATCAGGTATAAAAATTTGAATATCAACCTCAATATAGTCAACATCCATATAATAATCATATATATTTTGTATCTCATGGCGTAAACCAGGTAAATATAATCAGGTATTCCCCTTAGTCAAATTCTGTATACAGGAATACAATACAACATATACATACCATATTATGTTGTACCAAATATTTCAAGATTTCTCTGACACCAGCAGAGATCAGGTTGGACGTATAACTCAGAAATATTGTACAGTTGGTCTGTGGTCGATCTGTAGGATGCAAGTTTAACTCCTTCAGGTTCTCCTTTCCAACTGGTTTCAGCTTACAGTCAATCTGAAGAAACATGACATTTACAAATCATGGTCTGGAATTTTATGATCATGCTAAAAATCGATAATGTTATAAATTTATAATGTTGTCTCCCAAGCTCTAAGCTTTGAAACTGATTGTGTTCCGGCCATAAGTTTCCAATGTAAAAACAACAACATTTTTTGTTGTTTATTTCATAAGAAATTCATTTATGATTCTAATCTCTCAACAGACTGAAACTTTCGCTCATGCCAACATGCCCTTTTCCTATTAATACAGTAAAGTTCCACTATTAAGACCACTTTAATGATTTCAAAATCACATGAAATCAGCCGCTTTAAAGAACCAGTCTTACCCGCCAAAGACCACTGATTCTGCCTCTGCGACCAGTGCAGACCAAGATCAACTTGTACATCTGTGCAGTCTGACCATGGTCTGCATTATTTGCAATTCAGTTAGTAAATTTTAAATAAACACCCCCATTAATAGTAAATGGATCTGTCTAAAATAAAAGACAGGCAAGTCAACTTCAGATATTTAGCATGGTTAGGGTTAAGACCACTTTCTGACTCGTCTCATAAAAAAACTTTACTGTAATTTCTAAGAAATACAAATGTACTATCATTTGGTTGCATAAAGTTTACTTAAGCATCTTCAACCATGAAAATTTACTTTATGTTGGGTAATTAAAAGGAAAAACGGAAAAACCTACCATTCTATTTAATTCTTCCACAGCTTTGCCAAAATTCTGTGCTTGGAAGCCAGACTTTGCATATGACTGGAGAAGTTTGTGGTAATCAACACCTTCATTAAAATCATAACCTGGAAATATAAAAAATCATTCAAGATTTGCAATTTCATAGAGACAGCTTCACAACTGAAATGTAAGGAATATGTACATGACCCTATATTTGCAATGACCCATAACCTGTCATGACCTTGTACCTGCCACATCCCTATATCAGTCATGACCCTGTATCTGCAATGACCCTGTAGCTGCCATTGGCCTGTATCTCTCATCACCCTACATTTTCCATGACCCTTTACCTGCCTTGACCCTGTTACTGTCTTAAACCTGTACCTGACATGACCCTATATTTGCCATGACCATAATACAGTATAAACTGGGTATAACACTTTTACTCATACAAAAAATACAAATGCATACACCAATGATGTAATGCATTTTATGCATGATAATCAGAAAAACAGATATTACAGAATATATTCACCTCTTACTGTAGGAGTACCCTCAGGTAATGTCTCACTTCTCATCAGAACTGCATCCCTGCCCAAAGTTGTCGAGGTCTCATCTGAAAATTTTATTCATTGTTTTCACGTTTAATACTGCCATTATTGAATTCAAACTTATTTTCGTTATTTAGCATGCCAAGATAAAATATTATAAAATAACAGAATTTACATTGTATATATTTATATAATATGTTCCACAACTTTTCTAACATAGGAGACTCTGGACTTCTGTGATAATTTTAGATCTACCAAGGCTCTTGCCACTACCCATGTGACCATAGTTAACCCTTACTCTGCTAAAACCAGTTGACACTGCCTTTGTGACTAGTGCAGACCAAGATCAGCCGGCACATCCGTGCAGTCTGATCATGGTCTGCACTATTCGCCATTCAGTCAGTAAATTTTCAATCAGGATCCCCACAGAACAGTTAATGGACCTGTCCAAACTGAAAGATGGACAAGTTCATTTTAGATATAGCATGGTCAGGGTTAAATTACATTCGTACACTTAGCCGATGTGTCATAAAGTTAGTGAAACTAGTATAGTGTTTCCTGCAGATTCGTAGATACGAGGTTACCGGTACATTTACCTGTTTGAATAAAACAAATGTTCGTTACATCCACTGTTGTAAGATGTAAGTTAAACCTGTTATTTTAGTACATATAAGATCTTTGTACGTGACACTGGACCATTCGCTTCTTTTTCAGCATGAAAAAATTGAATTTCAAATGGAAAACTGCAATTTCTGCAACAGCAGCCTTCTCTGTTATATAAAAGTACCTACCCTGTTTGTTGATATTATCCATTAATGTTGCCGCCATTTATTAATGTTCCTCCTACAAAAAATAAAACATACACTGACTTAGTCAGTGTGCTGACACGTTTATTTTTAGTTTCCCCAACACTCACAGTAAGCTGTTACGTTTGAATGTGTTTGAGTCAATTTCCCAATAATAACAGAGTTAGGATAGCAAGACTGTTGCATCAAATAATGTAGAGAAAAAAAGATCAGAATTTGTACATGTAATTTTATGTTTCTTTTCTGCTCACTTGTTGACAAATACCTGTATTCAAAATAAACAACAAATGGATGAAATTCCAATCTAAACAAGAAATGTTTGTAAAACATAAATGCCCCCTGGCAGCACCTAATTGCTTGTGGTTGGGCCAAAGCGTTATTGATCAGAAACCGTTTTTAGGATCAAGGTCCCTGTGGCCTTGACCTTTGACCTAATGACCTCAAAATCAATAGGGGTCATTTACTGGTCATGACCAACCAGCACACCAAGTTTGGTGAACCTAGGTCAAAGCATTCTCAAGTTATTGATCGGAAACTGTTTTTAGAGTCAAAGTCTCTGTGAGCTTGACCTTTGATCTAATGACCTCAAAATCAATAGAGGGTCATCTACTGGTGATGACCAACCAGCATACCAAGTTTGGTGAACCTAGGTCAAAGTGTTCTCTAGTTATTGATCAGAAACCGTTTTTAAGATGAAAGTCTCTGTGATCTTGCCCTTAGACCTAATTACCTCAAAGTCAATAGGGGTCATCTACTGGTGATGACCAACCAGTATACCAAGTTTGGTGAACCTAGGTCAAAGCGTTCTCTAGTTATTGATCAGAAACCGTTTTAAATATGAAGGTCCCTGTGAGCTTGACCTTTGACCTAATGACCTCAAAATCAATAGGGGTCATCTACTGGTGATGACCAACCAGCATACCAAGTTTGGTGAACCTAAGTCAAAGTGTTCTCTAGTTATTGATCGGAAACCGTTTTTAGGATGAAGGTCCCTGTGATCTTGACCTTTGACCTAATGACCTCAAAATCAATAGGGGTCATCTACTGGTGATGACCAACCAGCATACCAAGTTTGGTGAACCTGGGTCAAAGTGTTCTCTAGTTATTGGTTTGAAACCGTTTCTACCTACAAGGTCAATGTGACCTTGACCTTTGACCCCTTGACCCCAAAATCAATAGGGGTCATCTACTGGTGATGGACAATCATCCTACCAAGTTTACAGTTCCTAGGCCTAAGCGTTCTTTAGTTATTGGTTGGAAACTGTTTCTACCTGCAAGGTCAATGTGACCTTGACCTTTGACCCCTTGACCCCAAAATCAATAGGGATCATCTACTGGTGTTGGACAATCATCCTACCAAGTTTGAAGTTCCTAGGCCTAAGCATTCTTTAGTTATTGGTCAGAAACCATTTGGTCTACGGACCGACGGAACGACCGACAGACAGACAAATGCAAAGCAATATACCCCCACTTCTTTGAAGAGGGGGCATAATAAATGTGTATATATTCTCCAAACTGCTACTTAACGTGATATTCAGTCTGAAGGACCTTGCTTTAATAAGTTCTGATCTATTTTTAATTTTCCATATTGCTATTTATTTATATATGAAGTTTTATGACACTAGCCTCAATAACCATAAACAAGAGGGCCATGATTGCCTTGGATCACTCACCTGAGTACTTTGGCTGAAGGTCTGCTGTTAAGCAAACATCAGATGCAACATTACATTTTCTAACTGAAGATTTTCAAAGATCTCATATTTTATACAAGTAAAATCCTTGGAGCAGAGGCAATTTCGTAATAGCAGCTTGTGAGGAGATGTCATTAGAGGCAAAATTTTAATGAAAATTTTTTAGCTTATTCTGTTCAATGGAGCGGAACAGTTTTAGCAATTTTGATAGAGGGCTATGTAAGAAACATTTCTGTGGAATTTGATGAAAATCACCTAGCCATTTTAAGATGAAGATGTTTGATTTTTTTTCTTTTGTAGCCCTTATGTGCAATTAAGTGGAATGGTTTGAGCAATTTAAGAAAAAAGGCAGTATCAGGAAAATTTCTGTGAAGTTAAAAAAAATAGCTTAGCAGTTTGAGAGGAGATATCATTTGAAGCCAAATATTGATGAAAATCTATTTTTAGCTGTGGCAGCCATTTTGTTCAATCAGTGGAACTTTTTCAGCAGTTTTTAATAAAGGGCCCTTAAGGAACATTCCCATGAAATTTTGTGGAAAATCACACTGCTGTTTATATAGGAGGAGATATTGTTTGAATTATTTTCTATTTTTAGCTTCTGCAGCCATTATGTGCAATAGAGTGGAACCATTGCAGCAATTTTAGAAAAGGGCAATATATGGATCATTTGTGCCAAGTTTGGTTTAAAATGTATTAGTAGTTTTGGAGGAGATGTCATTTGAAGCCAAATATTGACGAAAATCTATTTTTACCTCTGGCAGCAATTTTGTTCAATGGAACGGAAGCCTTTTAGCAATTTTAATACAGGCTATGTAATGAACATTTTTGTGAAATTTAGTGGAAATTCACCCATCTGTTTATGAGAAGTTGTTTGAATTTTTTCTATTTTTAGATTCTGCAGCCCTTATGTGCAATGGAATGGACAGTTTGAGCAATTTTAGAAAAGGGCAATATAAGGAACATTTCCATAAAGTTTGGTTAAAAATAGTCTTGTGGGTTAGGAGATGTCATCTGAACAAAATGTTGATGACAGATGACAGATGACTGATGATGGACGCCGGACAGGGTGATCACAACAGCTCACCCTGAACATTTGCTCAGGTGAGCTAAAAAAGGACATTTGACAATATAATGCAGGGCTAACATTAAAGCAACAAATAATATAGCCTATATGGAAAGACTGTTTAAATAGCATATACAGTTAATCAAAGCCGAAAAACTAATCCCAGCAAAAAGCTTTTTTTATAATAGTAACTTGTATTAACAAAGCAGTTCCACATCAAAGTGCTGACATCCACCTGAACTAAATACACTAGAGTTTTCACTACAGATCAGTAAGGGGTGGTTCAGTGGTAAAGCACTGGGTTTGTATAGACAGATTGAAGCAGTTTTATAATGTGCAGCTTAGAAAAAAGTCTGATTTTTATAACTGTAATGTGATTGTGACGTTGTATGTTAGGGAAACAGATACATATAAACCACATGAAGCATTTATTATCAGCAAAGATCTATCCCAAAGTCTTTTAACTGAAAAAAGTATATTTGTAGACAATTTTTTTGCTGACATCTCAGTCTATTGAACTGTTAAATAAAGGTCTTGAAATATTCTCCAGCAGATTAATTCTTTTTATTTTATCAAAATTTCATGAAAAACTGCTTTTAAAAAGTACTTGTATCTATCTTTAAAAAATCTGGCCAAGAGGGTACAGTTATATAGGTGTAATGATAACTTTGTTTTAATTCCATATAACATGAAATATCATCAACAATAATGTTGAAAATAAGAAGAAGGAAAGCGTGTTATTGTAAGATCAGTATCTTACAAACGTGTGGCTTGCAGCTATTTCTTTCTTTCTGCAAACACAAACTCACATATTAAACATATCAATACTTTTCAAAAACAGATTTCCCAAATGCAAGAAATAAAGAATAGAAAAAAGGTTCATATGGCAATAGATCCTAAATTTCATACAGTCCTGAAAATCTTGCTTGTAAGGAACAAACAATATACATATTCTTAAGTTTCATATAACAATCAGAAACAAATAAAGCCCATGTTTTATAGCCTTCAGGCATTTTCTCAATTACAGTGTTTTACTGTGACCGATCAAGCAAGACCGACAATAACAATTAATGGTGACTTATCAAAACAAAGACAGTGTGTCACCCCCATATTACGTAAGCACATTCCTTCACCACAGGACACCACAAAAGACAGTATGATAATTAAAGAAGCACTAAATAATGCATATTTATTGTCAAGTATTCTTTGAAACTGTATCAATGAATAAAGCAAGTTTTAGTTAAAATAGAGTGAACATGTGGTTGATGAGAGAGATGTTTAATTTTGTTCATTTTGTAAGCTTTCACAGTTGTTCTAATAATTGAAATCATAGTTTCAACTTTCGAAAAGGAAACAGTGCTTTCAATATTATTTGTGTTTTACACATATTATATGGTTCACATAACTCAAGCTTTCTCTCTGAACAGACCATAGTCTTTTTTCACAGTCATTCATGTGTTAGATAATACAAGTTAATAATATGTTTAAGTCGGGTATAAAACATACAAAATAGTTATATTAATACAATAAAATGGGGTTTATTCTGCAACAAAATTCACGTGATATAAGGCAGTAGGTCATCTTGAAATATGCTTAGTTATACAGATTTATACGGAACTTAAGCATAGTGAGATTTAGCAGTCCCTGGGCCATTCCATAATTGATAAATTGACTGCCACCATTATGAAGATTATGTGATCGTCCACCATTAAAGGACTGTCCTTTAATGGTGGATGATCACATAATCTTCATAATGGCGGCAGTCAATTTATCAATTATGGAAAGGTCTATTCCAGGGGTTGAAAAGTCCACGCCTGCTCCTCTTTATTAATTTGCCTTTTTGATGAGACATTAAACCAAGATCCCATGTATTAGTGCCAAGTAGTGAGCATGGAAAAGAACCTGGGGTGTCTCTGGAATGGAATGCTTTCTGTGTCCTGCTATATCCACTAAAATGACAAAACATTACAAGGGTTTGTTGGTTGTATGGGCAACCTGTACTGACAATTAATAAACTCAAACAGAAAAAATTCACATCTGCAACAGCACTTTTATCTGAACATTATGAGATCAGTAACAATGCCACCCAGACTGAGTAAAATTACAAATACAACAATTGTTCTTTGATAGAATTATTTTCTCACAAGAACAGGTACAGAACTTGAGAACTGATAAAAAATGGCTATCTTAATATCTTAATGCTATCACTACATTTAAAAATAACATTATTTCATGTTCGCTACAAGAATATTCAATTAACTGTCCAACATCCATGCAGTCTGACCATGGTATGCACTATTTGTCATTCTGTCAGTATATTTTCAATAAGCACCCCAATAAACAACAAATTGATCTGTCCAAACTGAAAGATGGAAAAGTCCATTTCAGATATTCAGCATGGTAAGGGTTAAGTACAAGATTAATAACAGCTAACCGCAGTAGATAACAGCAGTTCATATCCTTAAATTTTTATACTTATCACTAAATAAGATTACCAGGTGGCTGCAAAAGCAATCAGCAACTGAAAAAGTAGTCTGCTAAAAAAATATTTTAATAATATCCAATATAAGCGCAACCTGCATAACCCTTAGCATACTAAATATTTAAAATGGACTAGTCTATCTTTGAATTTAGACAGATCCATTTAATAATAGTTTATGGGAGTGTTTATGGAAAATTTACTGACTGAATGGCAAACAGTGCAGACCATGATCAGACTGCATGGATTTATGTTCCATGAATGTTGATGCCAAATGACAATTTGATGTCAACTTCCCTGAAATGAACAACTTTTGTCTGACACCTAAATATTTTTGTTGAAAAGGTTTTGTTCAAAAATCGTCAGCAGACTCGAGGGATAATATGTGTTTCTTCACATAAATCTGAAGAATATCTGACACAAGCATCTGCAGCAAACAGTCCCAGTCTGTATTTAGTAAAATGTGAGCCCTAGTGAGCAAGCATTTAAGTTCTATACAAATAGTGAATTTGAATCCGGAGGCTGCTAGTTCAAATCTCTGCTGGAGTCAGAGTCTCCAGTGATATCCACATTCTTCACTTTCAGGGTGAGTACTCATTTAACCCAAGAAGCAATCATCAATAGGGAGGCAAAGAACTTGTTTCCCAATCCATAACTTTAAAAAGTTTGATTGAACTTAAACAAAATCACTGTTTGCCCATTGAGCTTCTCAAAGTATAAAGTAAGGCTACAGTACAGCTCCCGCGATATGTACAAATTTTGTGCTTCCTCCGTGATCGCGGTCGTCGCAATCCACGGAGTTTCTCCTTGAAAAACGCTCAGAATCTCCGCGATTTAAGTTCAGGCAAATTGTATGAGTAACTCTATTATATATGTACCATATATATATTTTTTTTGGAAGAGAAGAAAATTGTATGACAGTCATATAATAAATAGTTAAACCTATTTTAGATGAAAAATACTTCAGTTTACTGACCAATCAACACAGACAAATGACAGTCATATAATAAATAGTTAAACCTATTTTAGATGAAAAATACTTCAGTTTACTGACCAATCAACGCTCCGAGCTCCTCTGGTACATATATAATAGAGTATACCTTTACTCTATTATGTATGTACCATATATATATTTTTTTGGAAGAGAAGAAAATTGTATGACAGTCAAATAATAAAGAGTTAAACCTATTTTAGATGAAAAATACTTCAGTTTATTTGGTAGTGACATATATCATTGGAAAGGGCATATATTACAGGTATGAAATGATGCTAGAATTATTCTGAAAGTGCATTTGTGTTTCTGCAGCGACTTGATAAATGTGCTTCGGTTTTGTTTGTTTACATTTCGAAGTTGGTTATCTTGTAATATATACTATATACTGGAGAATGGCCATTCATAAATGCCTTATATTCGCTTCTAAACAAGTGTCTGTGGTTCTGAAGTGTCGCAAAAACGTAATGTGGATTTGCACTGACACCATATTCCAATTAATTATCTTAGATCGTGTTTATCTTGGAAAATGTCCAATCATTGATTTTTTTTTTTTTATTTGAATCATGGTTTAATTGAGTACTCACAGCTGCTTCAAAAAATATCTTTGCAAATCGATCGTGATTCTGATTTTAGCATGGGAGTCGCCATTTAAATAATTTGCTCTCGAATAGTGAAACGGAATGGCTGGTCGTCTGATATACAAATTGCCGGTCATTGCATTCTTTCAAAATACATTGTGCCGACAATAGGAACTTATTTAGACAGTATGTTTGTGCTTAAAATGAGACAAGGGTAAAATTTTCAGCTGGAAAATAGACTGGATTCTGACAGTTGGACTACAGATATCCCGGATACACCTAACAAAAATCTTAAAAGAACAAAGACTGGCTACTTGTGCAAGATGGGTAAGATCTCATAAAGTCTCGTTTGCAGTTTATTTCAAATGTCTATCTATCTATCTATCTTTCGATACTGCCTAGACTCCCCTCATGTTTTCACAACTTTTTAAGACAAGTGAAATTATATTCCTTCATACAAAAGAGAATGCATTTTTCTACAAAATGTTACCTTCATTCATCAAAATTGAACAAGAAATGGAAAAAAAAATAAAAGAAATAATTAATTATTGAGGTCCCATGTGCAAAAGCTCATAAGGGATGCTCACTACAGGTATGTTAATAATATCTTTGAGGAAACTGCTTCCCCACAAGAAGGTAATAGAGGTAACACTAAAAAATTTTGGTCCTATGTTAACAATTTAAAAAGTGGTTCGAAAGGTATTACTTCACTTAGAGATAATGGTATCCTTAAGATAGATAACAAGGACAAGGCAAATATATTAAACAAGCAATTTTATTCTGCTTTCACTGTTGAAAGTAGCCTTGAGATGCCTGATATGGGACACAGTAGATACTCGTCCATGTCTGATGTTACAGTGGATAGTAACGGATTGGGTGTTAATACTCTTAAATAATTTGAATCCTAATAAGGCATCAGGCCCTGATTGCATCAATTCCCGAATTCTTAAGGAGTGTTCTGGTGAACTTGCCGACATACTGTCTATAATCTTTAATAAGTCCCTTCGTACCGGCCAAATCCCAATGGATTGGCGTAACGCCTCAGTTGCTCCTATTTTTAAGAAGGGTGATAAGTATAATCCCGCTAATTACAGGTCAGTATCTCTAACATGTATCTCCTGTAAAGTGTTAGAGCATATTATTGTTAGTAACTTGATGAAACATGTTTCTAGGTCAAACCACCTTTTGAGTTACAATAATTAAGTAGCAACCTAAACTGGTCATCCCACATAAACAATATCACAAACAAAGCAAAAAACAGCTTAAGGTTCATCAGACGAAACGTCAAAACACAAAACAAACAACTCAAAGAAGCAGCATACAAAACATATGTAAGACCACAGGTTGAATACTGCTCAACCATATGGCATCCATGGCAAAAATATCTCACACACAGAATAGAAATGGTCCAGAGGTCAGCTGCAAGGTACGTTCATAATGATTACCACTATACAAGCAGTGTAACAAACATGATCAAAGAACTAAAATGGTCAACTTTAGAACAAAGGCGAAACCATGCCAGCCTGGTCATGCTACACAAAATAAAAAACAATCAGGTCAATGTAGATCACAATCACCTTACAAACACAAGAAACAGCAAATTCCTAATTCCACAATCAAAAACACAACATCACATGAACTCATTCTTCCCAAGGACTATACGACTCTGGAACGAATTACCGACCGAGATTAAGGCTACCCCAACTGTGCCAGCTTTTATCAGTGGACTAAACAAGTTTTATAGATTTTAAAGTACTTAAAATAAATGTTTAAGTAAGATCTTAAGTTAAATCTTGTTTTCTTTGTTATTAACTTTTATAATTTTAAATGTTCCTGACATGCGCCTGCCTAGTATAGTCAGTATTGACTTTTGGCAGTATTAAGTTGAAGTTGAAGTTGAACATCTTAACCAATTTCCAACATGGTTTTCGGGAAAAACGGTCTTGTGAAACCCAACTAGTCCAATTTGTTCATGACCTGGCCTCTAATTTAGACAATATTAAATCTAGAAAACATGTTCAGACAGATATACTGATCATGGATTTTGCCAAAGCTTTTGATAAGGTGCCACATAGAAGACTATTGCATAAATTAAACTTTTATGGTATACGAGGCACTACCCTTAGATGGATTGAATCATGGTTAAAAGATAGGTCTCAAGTTGTTGTCCTAGAAGGAGTAGAATCAGATCCTGCCCCTGTGGTGTCCGGAGTGCCTCAAGGCTCGGTACTTAGGCCTGTATTATTCCTCCTATTTATTAATGACCTGCCCAATGGTATAACATCAACAGTGCGTCTTTTTGCAGACGACTGTGTCCTATATCGTAGGGTCCAATCATATTCAGATTGCCTCACCCTGCAAAATGACCTGGATAAACTCCAACAATGGGAACAGACTTGGTTAATGAAATTTAATGTGGCCAAATGTGAAGTCATGAGACTATCCAGACATAAACAGGTTAACCTAATCAAACATAATTACCTGCTGCATGGTCAAGTCCTAGAAGCAGTTGACTCCGCTAAATATCTGGGCGTTACCCTAACCAACACCCTAGATTGGTCCAAACATACAGACAGTGTGGCCGGCAAGGCCACTCGGACACTTGGTTTCTTACGTCGTAACCTTTCCTTTGCACCACAGGCCACAAGACTCATGGCATATAAAACCTTAGTCATACCCCAGGTTGAGTATGCGTCCCCTATATGGAACCCACATACCCAACATAACATACAAAAGATTGAAAAAGTACAGCGCACTGCGGCAAGATGGGCATGTAGAAGGTGGCGTAGATCAAGTTGTGTGGGTGACATGTTAACAGACTTAGATTTAGACAGCCTTGAACATAGAAGAGAAGTTTCAGGTCTTACGTTCTTTTACAAAATACATTATAATCTTGTGTTTATTGATAAGGACATGTATCTAACACCAGTTACAAGCAGGTCACTTCAAACAAGACATAGTCACCCTTTTCAGTATTCGAGACCCTCTCCACGTACAGACTGTTTTAAGTACTCTTTCTTCCCTAGGTTAATACCAGTCTGGAACTGCCTGCCAGAGTCAACTGTTTCCATTTGCACAGTGGACTCCTTTAAACAGGCAATTAGTTCAATGTAATGTGGTACAACCCTGTACATAGTTTTAACAGGTTAGGCTTGCTACTTCCGCATGTAATTATAATCTCAGAGCAGTTTGGCCTCAAATTTTCTTTTATTGGTGTATTATACATGATTTTTTTTTTTTTTTTTTTTTTTTTAACCCATCTGGCTGCCAATTTGCCACCCACATGACGTACTGATCAGTCTTGATCGAAGTCATTATCGGAAGAAAGAAAGAAAGAAAGAAAGAAAAAGAAATAAATATGCAAAGGTGGAAAGCCCATGTACATGGTCTTTCAAATAGGAAAGACCCTGCACTGTATGATAAGAAATGTATGATGCTTGTCAAACCATGTGAATTCTGACTAATTTCAAATCAGAATTTCTTCAAAATTTCCAAAATTTGTAAACATTTTTCTTTTTGTTTTTGGAAAAATGACTCATAAAAAGATAGAAAAGATAGTATATTCTATTGATATTAATTAATACATGATGCTTTTCTCTCTATGAGGTGCTCTGACTTAACTTCTGCAGATCCTTACTATTATGTCTGTGAACATGTACATAGTGTAAATAAATAAAAACTGAATTTGGGTATGATTTGATTTGATTTATTCAGGGAAATATACATAAACACATACTATATTCTCACACATATCATATGCATACGTAACACACAAAAATGCAACAAGAATAGAATTATAATGAAGTATGTTTTATGCTACCCTAGGATTGCCCATTAAGCTAAAAGCTTATTTCCAATGGGGTCCAATTAGTGTAATAAAAACATACTAAATTGTACAATTCATAAATGAGCATCAAAATAAATGAAATATTAAAAAAAGACAATTATTAATGTAAAGAGCTAACACTACATAATCACATATATTTGTAAATTTATATCTCATTTAAACATGAAACATGTAAATAATTATCACATACAGATCAATTTAGTAATATATAAACAAGTTATTCACTTTTTTGTCAGTTTCTTTTTTTAAATACATTTTGACGTTCGTTTTAAATCTTTGAATGTCTTTGATGGATTTAATGCTGTCTGGCAAAGAGTTCCAGTCTCTTATGGCGTTGTAAAAAAATGTGTGTGCAACATGAGAATCATTTTGTGGCAAAACAAAATTAAAATTGCTAGATCTCAAATTACTTTCTCTACACATACTAAACAAATCCTTTAAATATGATGGGCTTCTGTTATAATACACTTTATGCATATGATTAAGTCTTAACTGCCTAACTCTATTGCTGACATTCAGTATATTAAGGTCAGAAAGAACATTATTTGTCACAGAAGTCCTGGGGTTATAATTTTTTATAAAACGCACTACCTTATTTTGAGCTACTTGAAGTTTGTGCTTCAGTGACTTACTCAGACCTTCATACCAAGAAGATGAAGAATAATCAAAGTGACACAGCAAAAGGGCAGGGCACAGCTGTCTCTTTAATTCCTCTGATAGGCAACTTTTGTAACGGTATAGAAAATGTAGTCTGCCGTTAATCTTTGAAAGAATGCTCTTAACAATTTTTTCTCCCGATAGTGAACAATCGATATTTAAACCAAGATATTTTACTTCAGACGAAGACCTAATTATGTGATCTTTACATGAAATGGATAAATTTTGTATATGTTTAACTTTTGATTTGGGACCAAACAACATACATTCTGTCTTGCCTAGGTGAAGAGATAATTTATTGTCAACTAACCAGTCAGAACATTGTTCCAAGACATTGCTAAGCTTTTGGGCTATAAATTTTGGATCTTTGTGGGAAAACAATATTGTACTATCATCTGCATATAAAATTAATTTGCAATCAGGATCAATGCTAGTCACCATGTCATTAACATAGCAAAGAAATAGCAGAGGACCAAGGATACTCCCCTGGGGGACCCCACATGTAATAGGAATTGAATCTGAAGTAGTTTTACCAATACTAACTTTTTGATATCTTCCTGACAAGTATGATTTAAACCAAGAAATAGATTTGACACCTAATAGACTTTATTTACTGCACAAAATGTCATGATTGACTGTATCAAAGGCTTTCTGTAGGTCCAACATAACCATACCAGTGAACAACCCTTTGGAGTTATTTATACGAATCCAATCAAGTAGGTAAATAAGGCAAGTGTCAGTTGAATGGTATTTCCGAAATCCAGACTGGTGTTCGTAAATCAAATTATTTGATCTCATAAATGACTCTAATTGTACATACACGGCCCGTTCTAGAATCTTTGAAACAATGCATAGAATACTCACCGGTCTGTAATTCCCAGCATCTAGCTTACTATTCTTTTTATGTAAAGGTCTTACTCTAGCAATTTTCACACCATCTGGGACATCCCCCTCTGTTATTGATGAATTCACAATGAAAGTAATAGGAACTTTTAACACATTAGCACCGTCTTTTAGAAATCTTGCTGGGATACCATCTAAACCAATGCTTTTGTTTATGTTGAGCCTACACAATTCTTTGTATACAAAATCCTCACTAACATGATGGAGATGAAATTCTTTTTTTGGTCTGATTCTATAAAAGTTCTTAATGGTATTAGATGTTACACTAAACAAATCCTTTGCTGCCGGGAGTTTCTGTACTAAACTTGGTGCTATATTCGCAAAGAAGTTATTAAATGACTTGCAACTCTTACAGGATCGTGGCAAGTTTCATTATCAATCGAGAGAACAATGTTTGGGCTTTCTTTGTTATTGTTATTATAACCGAGAGATTTAATATTCTTCCAGAGTTTTTTAGGATCGTACTGATTATCTGATATTTGGCTTTTGAAATATTCAGATTTTGCCAATTTTATAGACCGTTGAGCTTTATTACGAAGTTTATTGTAAACAATCTTGTCAGAATTACTACGACTTTTTCTATATCTTGCATATGCTTTTTCTCGCCTATGTAACAAATCCAGAATATTCGAATCTATCCAAGGTTCTGTTTGATTTTTAAGTCTTATTTCTTTTAAGGGAGCTATCTTATCTAATAAATCAGTGAAAACTTTCTGAAAATTGTTCCATGCGTCATTAACATTTGAGGAATAAAAACAAGAACTCCAGTCTGCTTCAGTCAACTCAGCAATCCAGTTTTCCTTGGAGTAATTTTTAAGAGAACATATCTTAACAAATCGATGAAAATTGACAGGACTTTTTACAATCTTTCTCGTACAAAAAGTCATAAAATTATCGCTTAACCCAAGAGGAATAACGCCTGACTGAGACACTCTTTCTTTATAATTGCAGAGAATGTGATCTAAAAGGCTGGAACCCGTACCACTAACTAACTAACTAACTCTTAACTTGTTATGTCCAATTTGTATCAGGATAAACATTAAACCAGTATCTAAATACAATATTATACTGTCACATAAATGATTGTCTATTCTCTTGGGGTTTGTTTTGTCCTTTCACCAATGTAAAGTGTTGTCACCAAGGTTGCTTAATGAACATTTAGTGTGACAGAACTGTAAGCCTACTCATATTCCAGCCATTCTGGTAGTGAAGCTGTTTGCTGTTTTTAACTTACCCAGCATTCTTTACCTATCATGTAAGTCAGCCACTACCTTCCAGTCTTATAGCAATAAAACAGTTCTGAGCACTTGTAAGATTGGTTATACCTTTTACCTGTCTAAGCACAATGTGGTCATGATCCACATATATTAGAATGTTTTTTTTTGGTTGTTTTTTTTCTTTGCTAGAAGCCATTTTGAGGTCAAGTACAACCCTTCACATGCCATACATTTACAATAAAAAAACTTGTGATACTTAAATATTTAGAACATGCTCCATGTAGAACAAGCATAATGTGTTCCTGTAAAAAAAAATTGGGACAGAAACTTTGTTTAGATATGTTCTTCACAACTACAACCAGAATGTTTACAAATATAAACATTTTCTTTTTTTATGCATCATCGACCCATCTGTGAGTCAGTCACTTTAAAGGCTCTGCATATTTTCTTTTTTTATCATACTGAGCAAAAACCAACTTGGGTGCTGATTATCATTTTGTCTTTACACGAACAACCTGTGATGTCATTCAAATATCATTTTATTTTTCTTTCTTTCTTAATTTGAATAAACAAGAGGGCCATGATGGCCCTGTATCGCTCACCTGAGTATGACTGCTTTTAACAAAGTTGCTATGGACCTGGTTAATTGACCCCAGATGACCCATATTCGAACTTGAGCTAGAGATCATAGAAGCAACCTTTCTGACAAATTTCCAGATTATTTGGACTAAAAATGTTACCTCTAGAGTGTTAACAAGGATTTTCAATATTTGGGCTGTGACCTAGTTTTTGACCCCAGATGACCCATATTTGCACTTGACCTAGAAATCGTCAAAGCAACCTTTCTGACAAATTTCCAGATTATTTGGACTGAAAATGTAACCTCTAGAGTGTTAACAAGATTTTTCTATTTTTGGGCTCCGCGACCTAGTTTTTGAACCCAGATGACCCATATTCGAACTTGAGCTAGAAATCATTGATAGAACCTCTCTGACAAATTTCCAAGATATTTGGACTGAAAATGTAACCTCCAGAGTGTTAACAAAATATTTCTATTTTTGGGCTCTGCGACCTAGTTTTTGAACCCAGATGACCCATATTCGAACTTGAGCTAGAGATCATAGGAGCAACCTTTCTGACAAATTTCCAGATTATTTGGGCTAAAAATGTAACCTCTAGAGTGTTAACAAGGATTTTCAATATTTGGGCTCTGTGACCTAGTTTTTGACCCCAGATGACCCATATTCGAACTTGACCTAGAAATCGTCAAAGCAACCTTTCTGACAAATTTCCAGATTATTTGGACTGAAAATGTAACCTCCAGAGTGTTAACAAAATATTTCTATTTTTGGGCTCCGCGACCTAGTTTTTGAACCCAGATGACCCATATTCGAACTTGAGCTAGAGATCATAGAAGCAACCTTTCTGACAAATTTCCAGATTATTTGGACTAAAAATGTTACCTCTAGAGTGTTAACAAGGATTTTCAATATTTGGGCTGTGACCTAGTTTTTGACCCCAGATGACCCATATTTGAACTTGACCTAGAAATCGTCAAAGCAACCTTTCTGACAAATTTCCAGATTATTTGGACTGAAAATGTAACCTCTAGAATGTTAACAAGATTTTTCTATTTTTGGGCTCCGTGACCTAGTTTTTGAACCCAGATGACCCATATTCGAACTTGAGCTAGAAATCATTGATAGAACCTCACTGACAAATTTCCAAGATATTTGGACTGAAAAAGTAGCCTCTAGAGTGTTAACAAGGTTTTTCTATATTTGGGCTCTGTGACCTAGTTTTCCAACCCTGATAACCCATGTTCGAACTCGTCCGAGATATTAATGAGACAAACATCCTGACCAAGTTTCATGACAATTGAGGCAAAAATGTGACCACTAGAGTGTTAACAAACTAATTGTGGACGGACGGACGGACGGACGACGGACAAAAGGTCTGGCGAGATTTTATCATTTATTACAATTCTGTCACCCTTATGTTTATATATAATATTGTGTTTTATTTTTGCAATTTATTACACGTTTATATTATTTAGAACATTTACATATTACCGGTGTTACTTATTTCATGAACACAGCAGAGTTAGAATTTAACAAGAACTGTCACAGTTACTGTAAGATGACAATGCCCCTGAAGTGGTGGTTGACTTTGGGCTGATGACCTGTCATTCAAGGGTCATGGTCAAATAAATATAGGTCAGTGTCATTTTGAATTAATTTTACCAAAACCTGTAAAAATAAGTCTCAATTTTAAATAATCTCAGAAGTTTAAGTAGCCCTTGGCTATTTTAGCCACTCGTTATGCTAAAATAGACATGCCTAAGTCCACTCAGTTAATATAAGTAATGAAAGTTACTGGTTCCTCTCTTGAACACTTATGCCCACTACAGATTGGGGAACCAGCTAGGTCACTTGATGTCACACATGCCTAAGTCCACTTTGCAATGGGTACCAGTAATGAGTTACTGGTTTCTTTCTTAAACACTTAAGCCCACTACACACTGGGAACCAGCTAGGTCACTTGATGTCCATTTCTTTCAAATTATTTAGTCGGTACCAGTTGTCAAATGAGCGACTCTCTCTGCAGAGAATAGATATTTTATGTTGTAGGGGATAGAGCAAGATACAATAAGCATCCCATTCCAGAGACACCCCTGGTTCTTTGCATGCTCAGTGTACAGTACCGGTTTAATTGTCTCATCTGAAAGACAATTAGTAATGTCAATAGAGGAGTGGGAGATTGATCTTGCTACCCCTGGGTTACAAGTCCAGTGCATTACCACTGGACCACTGATCCACTTCACCTGATGTCGTGCATTAGTCCACTTTGCCATAAGCAGGTACCAGTAATTTAAGTTATTGGTTCCTCTCTTCAGCACTCAAGAATTACTAAATAAGCTGCTTACATCACTATCAAATCATAACAAACATAATTTATATTTACATTAAAAAATCAATAAAACATGAATATATACAGAGCTTACAGTGGTTTGTACGTCAAAAACCTCAACCACATGGCTGCAGTGGTTAGTGGCAAAAAGACAAGCTGACCTTAAATAAAGTTAACAGATAAGTTTAAATAATTTTGTGGTCAGAGATAAAATTAAACAAGAGGGACCATGATGGCCCTGGAATGCTCGTCGGAGTACTATGTCTGTGGCTTTGCTGTTATGCAAATGTCAGAAGCAGTATAACATTTTATAACAGAAGATTTCTAAGTGCCTACAAACCAAATATCTAAAATATCTGTCAATGAATAAAGTCTCTACGACAGAAAGTACAAAAATCTGTTAGTAGCTGCAGTGACCTTGACCAAGTGACCTAAACCCCACCTATGGGTAGAGGTCCATGCAATGAACCTTCATACTAAATATCAAAGATATTGGTCTATAAATGAAGGCTCTATGAGGCAAAGCACATAAATCTATTTTTAGCCTCAGTGACAGTAACCCCAACTTACTGGCCGAATATCTAAAATATCAATCAATAAAAAATATGACAGAACGTTACAAAAAATCTATTATTAGCTGCAGTGACCTTGACCCAGTGACCTAATGGTAGAGGTCCATACAAGGAACCTACATACCAAAGATATTGGTCTATAAATGAAGGATCTATGAAGTATAGTAGATAAATCTATTTTTGGCCTTGGTGACATTAACCACAATTTAATGGAAGCATTCATGCAAGATGTCTATATACAAAATATTTAAAATATCGATCAAACAATAAAGGCTTTATGATAAAAAGTAAAAATATCATTTTTTAGCCTGTGTGACCTTGACCCAGTGACCTCAAACACCACCCAAGAGTAGGTGTCCTTGCAAGTTACCTACATACCAAATATCTCAACTGAAGACTCTAAGAAGAAAAGTACAAAAATCTTTTTTTAGCCTTAGTGACCTTGACCCAAGTGAAACTCAGAGATTCATGCAAGGTGTCTATATACCAAATATCTATGATATATGCCAATAAATTAAGGCTCTATGACAAAAATTTGAAAAGCCTATTTTTAGCCTTGGTGACCTAAGTTTGACCCCAGGGCCAAGATTTGAACAAACTTGGTAGAGGTCTATTAGGCCAGGTTACTTTGAACTTAAATAAGAGAGAAATTTAGACACATCAACTCGACTGATATTTGGACTGTCTTGCAGCAAACAGTGTCTGGCAAATAAACAGAGAATCAGTTACAAATTCAGACACAATGTTCAACACATAAAATTACATCAAGTATAGGTCATTTATGCAAAAATCATTGTGAATACCCTTTATTTAAAGGACTATAATTAACCATTTTGGTAACACACAACAGTAAATTCTTCAAGTGTTCATGGTTGCATTAAACTTCGTGGAAAGAAAATTCATTTCAAAATCAAGCTGTACAAAACTAGAACTGCCACTGTCATGGCGTGATTACCCCCTCATAGCACTTTGTCAGAATAAACAGGGGTCATTTAGAGGTCATGGACAACCTCCCTGCCAAATCTGAGGGTAGTAAGCCAGTTTTTTTGTAGTCAAGGCCCCTGTGACCTTGACCTTTGACCCAATGACCTAAGACTGAGGGTCAAAGGATTCTTAAATTATTGGGCGGACAAGCTTTCTTTAGTCAAAGCTCCTGTGACCATGACCTTTGACCGAGTGACCTCAAAATAAATAGGGGTCATCTACTGGTCATGACCAACCTCCACAACAAATATGAAGACTGTGGGTCAAAGGATTCTTTAGTTATTTGGCGGACAAGCTTTTTTTAGTCAAGGCTCATGTGACCTTTGACCCAGTGACCTCAAAATCAATAGGGGTCATCTACTGGTCATGACCAACCTCAACACTAAATATGAAGATTGTGGGTCAAAGGATTCTTAAGTTATTGGGCAGAAAAGTTTTTTTGTAGTCAAGACCCCTGTGACCTTGATCTTTGACCCAGTGACCTCAAAATCAATAGGGGTCATCTACTGGCCATGACCAATCTCCAGACCAAGTAAGATGACTGTGGGCAAAGGATACTTAAGTTATTGGGCGGACAAGGCCTGTGACCATAATCTTTGACCCAGTGACCTCAAAATAAATAGGGGTCATCTACTGGTCATGACCAACCTCCAAACCAAATATGAAGACTGCAGGTCAAAGGATTCTTAAGTTATTGGGCAGACAAGCTTTTTTTAGTCAAAGCTCCTGTGACCTTTGACCCAGTGACCTCAAAATCAATAGGGGTCATCTACTGGTCATGACTAACCTCCACACCAAATATGAAGACTGTGGGTCAAAGGATTCTTCAGTTTTTGGGCGGAAAAGTTTTTTGTAATCAAGGCCCCTGTGACCTTGACCTATGATCAAGTGACCTCAAAACCAATAGGGGTCATCTACTGGCCATGACCAATCGCCAGACAAAGTAAGATGACTGTGGGTCAAAGGATTCTTAAGTTATTGGGCTGAAAAGGCCTGTGACCATAATCTTTGACCCAGTGATCTCAGAATAAATAGAGGTCATCTACTGGTCATGACCAACCTCCACACCAAATATGAAGACTGTGGGTCAAATGATTCTTATGTTTTTGGGCGGACAAGTTGTTTGTAGTCAAGGCCCCTGTGACCTTGACCTTTGACCCAATGACCTCAAAATCAATAGGGGTCATCTACTGGCCATGACGGATCTCCAGACTAGGTAAGATGACTGTGGGTCAAAGGATTTTTAAATTATTGGGCGGACAAGGCCTGTGATCTTGACCTTTGACCTCAGAATAAATAGGGGTCATCTACTGGTCATGACCAACCTCCACACCAAATATGAAGACTGTTGGTCAAAGGATTCTTAAGTTATTGGGCGGACAAGTTTTTTGTAGTCAAGGCTCCTGTGACCTTGGACCCAGTGACCTCAAAATCAATAGGGGTCATCTACTGGCCATGATCAATCTCCAGACCAAGTAAGGTGACTGTGGGTCAAAGGATTTTTAAGTAATTGGGCAGACATGGCCTGTGACCTTGACCTTTGACCCAGTGACCTCAAAATCAATAGGGGTCATCTTCTGGCCATGACCAATCTCCAGACCAAGTAAGATGACTGTGGGTCAAAGGATTCTTAAGTTATTGGGCGGACAAGGAAAAACCGATGGACGGCCGGACAAGCTGATTCCAGTTTACCCCCCACAACTTTGTTGTGCGGGGGTATAATCAGTTTCAAAGTCATCTGGTCAATGGTAGACTCAGGTCAGGTCAACTGTTCCTTTGTAAGAAAAATTTCTTTTTAAAAAAGCAAAGTTTTGATAAAATCCATGCTTAAGGACAGAAAGGTTCACATTTCGTGCATGGGCAAAGTTTTATTGGCAGCTTGGATATGTGTTTCAGGCTATCATTTTCTTTATGACATAAATATATGCTTCTTCAAACAATAAACAGTTTCTTACACAAAGTCATGTATAAATGTCTTTCCTTTGGTTTTTCAACAAGTAATTTGGTGCCCTTCAGTAATTTATGCAAACTTCTATATCAAATTGCCTTAATTAAAGAGATCCTTCACTAATTCTTCAGCCTGGGTAGCCTTTATCCACTCATAAATACTGGTCATTTTTGTTCCCAATTCAACACGATACTTAACTGGAAATCCGGTTTGAAATTCTTCGGGAAGTCTATAGAAGAATTCTGGCAAGCCATGAGTTAGCATGCCATAGACTTTCACAGACCTTTCATTATCATTGGTCAATGCTGGGCCCCCTGATCCACCATGTTCCATGAAACAGTCAAAGACGATTTTTGCCGGATGGTCATAACCAGCATAACCACAGTCTACTAAATAAGGATCCTGACCAGCCTGCCTCAAAACTGTCCTGTAATACTCAAAGTTTTGCTGTAACCATGCAAATGCCGACTGTATTCTCTGAGAAGCTGGAGCCAAAATCTCACATTTTGGATCCAAGCATTTTTTTGCATGAAACTTGTGTCCATACCCTATCAATGATACATTAGTAATTCTACTTCCAGATGGAGTCGGCTTATGAAGATTCATTTTCCTTGGTAAGCTTGCAGTGTTTGATATTTCTAACACAGCCACGTCAAGTTCGTAATTGTAAATAAAATCTTTTTTTAATCGGTACTGTATAACAGGTGCTCCTACAACCGACTCGTTGAAGTTTATGTAAGTGGTTTCACTTTCCAGGCATGCATAGTCAAAATCACCACTGCAGCCTGGATCTGAAAAAAAATTAAAACTTTTATTCAACAGTTTATCAAGAGTTCAGTTTCATATATAAGAAGAAATAACTTTCAAAGCTCTTGATAAGAATCTACATGTACATACAAGACGTCCATGATGGCCCAAATATCAATCACATAAGTATAAATGCTTTTAAGAGGAAGGCTGATGAAAAACATTCAACTTAAGCTCAGCAATACTCAGACATCCAAAATTATGTTCACTTAACTGCACTTCGACCTTCATCTGTTTTCAGAGAAGAAATTTTTGTCTCTATTGAAGTTTTTCTTTTATATGTTTATGTAAAACAAAACACGTGATTTCAGACAAGAAATGTTAAAGTTTTTTCATTCAAGTAGCCATAGCAATCACAGTACTATATACAATGGTGATCTTTGAACAACTTTGATAAAGCTTCAAGCAACTAACATCCCTGCCATGTTTCATCAAGTAGTTTCAGATTAGGTGTTATTTAAAAGAAATGGTGGACACCAGACAGAATGTGATTACAATGGCTTGTTCTGAGCCTTTTACTCAGGTGAGCTAGAAAAAACTCAGAGAATGCAAAATACTGCAGAGTAAAAGTATCCTCTAATCTAAATCTTTTCATAATTTCTTAAGTTCTTAAACTGAATTGGAAAAATGTGCATTGATCTAAATCTCATCTTAATTTCTTAAGTTCTAAATTTTAATGTACATTCATTCTTCTGTTTTCAAGAGATTCATGCACTCGGTTGAAAAACAATCTGCAGCTTTATAAATGAACATCTTTCAATATTTTCAGCCTAGACCGAGTGAAAAAACATGTCTTGTACCTATTACTACCCGCACAACATGTAAAGCTGTCATAACATAATGGGAGCCAACACGGAAGACTGTTCCAATGACATTTCTGTGAGATATAAGAGCGCCTACAGACTTCATCTGTTCATTTAAAGCAGCTACCATGGTCTGGCTAAGTGTGTCGTCATTCTCCTTTTTGAACGGATGCCCAGAACTTTCTGATCTTGACAGTGACGAAGACCCCAAGTCTGTGGAATCTAGCCTCTCTCCTGAAAATTAAGCACTCAAGATAAATGTGAATCCATACACACATTTTTTAAATTTCTAGGTCTAAGATACTTGTTGAAAGCCTGTAAAGATCCTAGCATGATCTGTATATTTAAAAAAAACAAATTCCCAATCTACCTTGAAGTGTTAATATTGTTTCCTGTTCAAGGGATAACTTGAACAAAACTTTCGCTCTGGCTGTCACAGTTAAATAAGCGCAACTTCTTATGAATGCCAATTTATCTGTTTATCAGTCCTCAGGGTACAATGTAACTTAACCTTCACAAAATCAGCTCTCCCAAGCTCCCCTACTTCCTTCATCCTATTATCTAACTACCACGCTGTAAAGAACTCTCTGAAAGCAACCTACTGTGAAATCAGTTAAATAGAGCTGAAACGAAATTTCACACATATAGAAAAATTGTTAGTTTGCAAGGTCCTCAATTTGCACATTTCTAATTTTTTTTTTTTAAAAATGAAAAGAAAAGCAGACAGCACTTTTCATGCATGTGATCATCCACCAATACATGTACAGTGGAACTTACAAAAACTGAACACCCATGGGACTGGCCAAAAAGTTCAGATTTTGGAAGTTTCCGGAATTCAGAAGTCTGAATGATCTGGACAAGTAAAAGTGCCGAACACCAGTGGTTCTGTATAATAGTGAATGCAGTCAGTATTGTTTAGCATAACAGCATTTGTAACATGGGAAGCATAATGCAAAATCAAAATCAATGGAACCATTTCATATTCACGAATTAGCTTAATTTTGTCCTCTAGGGACAGTTCACTTCTACAATGTTTAGACGGTGTCTTGGACATTTTGACTATGCAAATGTTGAAAATTTCATAAAATGCCATATTTGAAAGACCTTTTTCTTTGCTTAAGTTCGCTGTTTTCACCAACCGCCTTTGAAATTTTAAAAGTTTGAAAAAAATCATCGATTACAAATTACCAACACATTGGCCAATTTTTTACGCTTTTAAAGACACCCCAACTATAATTTAATCCTTAAAGTTGCTTGTAGCAGTCACCTGTTATTAATCCACTCATCATCGCTTTTATTATTTACCGCTATCTAATTATTGATATATTCGGCTGCATTGTAATCATACATTGATAACTTGTTATTCAAAACCCGTGTCAAAATTAGCGATCACTGCTAATTGGTAAACAATAGATACAGATGTGAAATTTTTGCCACAGGGATTGTGATCTTAGGTCTGTCTTTTGCACTTTTTTATTTTTCCGGTATTTGGAAGTAAAATTGCATTGATTTAAACTAAATTTTATGGAAAAATCGTCCGTAATTCAGAATTCGGAAGTTTAAGATTTCAGAAGTATGATTTACATAGAAAACAGAAGGAGAAATTTTGAGACCGAAAAAAAATCATTCAGTTTTCAGAAGCTTCCGGTTTTTAGAAGGTCTGAATTTCGGAAGTTCCACTGTATACTTGTAAATTTGAGCCATCTGCTTTGAATAAACAAACTGACAAGTCACACTGTTAATTGGCATTAATAGACAGAAATTATTCATAAAGGACAGATAGACAACAGAAGTCCAATATCAAAGCTGGCTCCTGACCAATTACCCATTCATGTATCAATTACAACAACAACAACCACCAAAGTTCTGTTATGTTGAAAGAAAACGATTTAACACCTTTGACAGCAATCACAAGGAAAAACAACACTTTAGAACAAATAAGACAAGTAAGAATATTGCCAAGCAATAAAAGTCCAGAAAGGGCATTGTCACATTAGATAGAACCAAAATTCAAATACTGACAATAAGTAAGCTGAAATCCATAGTTAGTTGTTAATGATAGAAGGTATGTTTTTTATACAACAGATAATCAAAACATCACATGCCTATTAAGTTGGTGTAATGTTTTAAATAAAATATTCACATATAATACAAATAAATATCTCAATTTTTCAATACAAAGAACAGACATAAATGCACCTTACTGAGTGATCTGTACGACTTGACTAAAGTTTAGGTTTAGGTTCTGTGTTGCTTCAAAAGTAATTGGAAGAAAAACATGTAAGATAATTAACAATTTGTTATATTTTCTAAGTAAAAAGGGGCAAAATATAGTCAATATAAGAGAAAGAAGTATGGAACGTATTGTGTAAACTAATAACACCAATAAAGTTTGTATAAAGTCTCAATCAAATGCATGGAAAGGTTAAAGAAATAGTCAAGAAATTGTAGATATCTGGAAAATTTTCAATGTGAGAAAGGAGGATAACTTTGTGAAATCAAAGGTCAGAGTTATGGGACATGACATGTGAACTGGTCTTTTGAGTATCAAGACATGTAGTACTAGTTTAAAATGGATATTGATAGCGCTTAAAAAGTATATCACCATTTTTGCAACATTTCAAGTCTATTTGTTGCCATAGCAACAAAATTTCTCAACATTGGAACAAAATAAAATAATGTGCATAATCTCCATATCACCATCTATCCATGTTTCAAATTTCATGAAAATATTCAAAGTACTTTTTAAATTTTCACAGGATTCTGTTTTTGTGGACAGATGGACAGACGGAGGGAGGACCCCCACCTCTCATTCATCTGAATTTGCTTTGGTAATCCAAGTCAATATGCCAATATGCAACAGTATTCAATTAAACCTGGCAGATAACAAGAGGGCCATTATGGCCCTGGATCGCTCACCTGACTACTTTGGCTATGGGTTTACTGTTCAGCAAACATAAGAAGCAGTATTTCATTTTCTAACTGAAAATTTGCAGGTACCTACAATCCAAATGTCTAAAATATCAGTCAATGAATAAAGGCTCTATGACAGAAAGTAGAAATATCTATTATTAGCTATGGTAACCTTGACCTTGATCCAGTGACCTCAAACTCCAACTACGGGTAGAGGTCCATGCAAGGAACCTACATACCAAATAACAAAGATATTGGTCTATAAATGAGGGCTCTATAATGAGGTAAAGTAGATAAATCTATTTTTAGCCTCGGTGACCTTTACCCTCATCTAATAATTTAAACAAGCTTGATAAAGGTTCTCTACACAATGCTTCATGCCAAATTTTAAAACTCTAGGCCTTGTGGTTTAAGACAAGAAGATTTTTAAAGATTTTCTTCTATATTGCAATGTAAAACTTGTGACCCCAGGGCATTATTTAAACAAACTTGGTAGAGGTCCACTAGACAATGCTACATAACTAATTTCAGACCTTTGGGCTTAGCAGTTTTAGACAAGAAGATTTTTAAAGTTTTTCATTCTTGTTGCCATAGCAACCAGACTTCTTCATGGAATGGAATTCTTTGAACAACTTTAGTAAGGCTTCATGCAAGGAACATTCCTGCAAAGTTTTATCATCTTTCATCTAGTGGTTTAGGAGGAGATGTTGTTCAAAGTAAAAAGTTGACTAAGTATGACGAACGCCGCACAATGGACACAGGGCAATCACAAAAGCTCAGGTGAGCTAAAAACAACGGCTAAACATTTAAGGTAAGAGACAAAATGATAGGCATATATTCCGGAGTACATAATTCAGACAATTATTAATATTTCTGTAGGTCTTATAATAACATGGATATAAAATTGTGCATCCTTTCGCAAAATATGCAAAAATTTTTTCCCATGCAAACAAAAATGATTTCAAAGTAACTACATGTATATGTCAATTGCGCTCATTAATGACTTGTTATTGCTGATGTGCTTTGCTCTATATAATATTTCAGTTCTATGAATGATCAGTTCATCTCACTCCCAATGTGTAACAGACCCCTAATTTCAATAACAGAAAATGTTAACTTTCCAACATAGTAAGTCAGGTTATAAAACTGCTGAAAGTCTTTTACCTCTTACGTGTGGTGTATGACTCTGTGAGGTATTGTATCTGCTTACTGGTGGTCCAGTTACCACTTTAGACCCTGCGCCCATGACAACATCTCCGTCATAAATATTAAACGAGCCCATGTTTGTACACTGAGATCCTGCTCCTCCATACCCATCTGAGGTAACAAGGCTGGCATCTGAAACACCAAGGTAACAATAAAGCTGTGATTATATCAAGACCTAATTAACATTTGTAATTAATATGTAGTATATGTTATATACAGGGTTTTTTGTAAATGTAATATATACAAATTATAATAGCAATTAGTAATAAATTTTGTTTTAAAAGGGGTATATTAATGATCTTACATATAAAACTTTAATTTCTAGTATAGAATTGCAGATAAGCAGACCAAGGCACCTGCTGCATCAGTTTTCTAGAATTCAAAGCCGAGATTTACCACATCAAGCAATCTTAACCCTGAATTATCATTTGAAGAGCCGTCCCAGCTAGCTTAATTGATAGAGCATCAAATTATCAATCCTGAAGTTCACAGTTCAATCCCTATGAGGGCCGGCAAAATTTCTCTGTCATAACTGATCTCAGACAATGCATCATATAGGTCATTTGTCCCTCACCTCTGAAGCAAGTGAGAAATTAGTCAGTCATTTGTGGAGACATTGGTTAGTAAATTGGTTGGATACCCAGGAAGAGTTGTTAGGTGGACTGACTGCCAGGATATGACCACAACTGTTTAAACTGGCGTAAAACCCCAATAAACAAAACCAAACCAAACTGTCATTGGAAGACTTAGCTTGAAATAAATTCTGTTATTGATAATTGTCATATACCACTTGACAAGCTAGAAGACGAGTTGTGTATGGACAGGGGTCCTTCAATCCTCAAGTTCCCACCATACACATTCACAGCCCCATGTCCACCCAGTGGCGACTCCCATCCAGTCTGGTAGCAGCCATCTACATAGTCAGTGTCATGCCCACTTTTACGAAAGGTAATTTGTTGAATTCGTTTTACAGTGGATTCCCTGGCTGTTGCATTTTCTGAAAAAAAAACCAAAAAAAAACTTTTTTTTCTAATTTGATCAAAATATCATAATTCAAAGTCATTCAAAACTAGAAATGGGTTTTTGATTGAACAAAAACATATGTCTCCCCCCAGCCAGTTGCTGCAGGTAGTATTGAGTCAGACGATTGTAAAATTTTACATTTAACCTCCAAGTGTGACCTTGACCTTGAGACACCACACCCACAAAGTGGGTTCTGCACATCACCTTGATGAGGTGAACATCTGACCCAAGTTTCATAAAAATTCTTCAAGGGCTTTTGAAGATACAGAGCGGACACGATTTTGTGGTATTTGACATTTAACCTCCAAGTGTGACCTTGACATTGAGACACCACAACCGCAAAGTGGGTTCTGCACGTCATCTTGATGATGTGAACATCTGACCCAAGTTTCATAAAAATCCTTCAAGGGCTTTTGAAGATACAGAGCGGACACGATTTTGTGGCATTTGACATTTAACCTCCAAGTGTGACCTTGACCTTGAGACACCACACCCGCAAAGTGGGTTCTGCACGTCGCCTTGATGAGGTGAACATCTGACCCAAGTTTCATAAAAATCCTTCAAGGGCTTTGGAAGATACAGAGCGGACACGATTTTGTGGCA
Source organism: Cyclina sinensis (assembly GCA_012932295.1). Taxonomy (NCBI): domain Eukaryota; kingdom Metazoa; phylum Mollusca; class Bivalvia; order Venerida; family Veneridae; genus Cyclina; species Cyclina sinensis. The sequence goes on along the minus strand of JAAONU010000006.1, from coordinate 1,931,967 downwards.
TTTGACATTTAACCACCAAGTGTGACCTTGACCTTGAGACACCACACCCGCAAAGTGGGTTCTGCACGTCGCCTTAATGAGGTGAACATCTGACCCAAGTTTCATAAAAATCCTTCAAGGGCTTTGGAAGATACAGAGCGGACACAATTTTGTGACGGACAGACAGACGGACGGACGGACGGATGGACAGACAACCGGGGGGAAAAACAATATGTCTCTCCCATTTTTGGGGGGAGACATAATCCTACGGAGCTAAATATTTCATATGAAAATGTTTTTTGTTTTTTTTATGCTGCATGTACATGTGTCTTACCATCAAAACTTTCTTGAGAAACCAATTTGTAGGCCATAGAGTAATTTGTTGAAGCACTAACGAATGCTGCTGCTAAAAGCATCTTTGGATTCTCACCACATTCCACCACAACATCGTGCCAAGCCTTCAACATAACATGAATTCTTTGCTGAACCTACAGTGAAAAAAAAACCCCAAACCAGTTATATAAAAACCTTTCACTAATTATTGGATGTAATCTCCCATTACAATGAGCTGAAAATGTATGAGGCCAATTCTATGTTGAACAACAAATATGGAACACACGCCACATGCTTGAGTTTGGTTAAATAAGATGGGACTGAAAGATTTCTGTACATTTGACATACACAAGACATAAAGAAGTATCAAACAGAGGAACAGGATGAATTTTACAAATGTGCCCCCCTCCCCGCCCCCAAAAAAAACAACAACAAAAAAATGAACTTTAGTATGCATACAAATAGGAAAATATATTGTAAAGTCCCACAGTTAAAATTCACCCACAAAATTCAGTTATAGAAAAAATACAATTATTTTGAGAAGCACATGTTACAAAGAAATCTCTTATCTATCTCAGTGAATAGAGAATAATAGGTAAGTGTCTTAATATGACAAAGTTTATCTGGCAAGGCGTAGGAATTTATCGGGTGAGCCGAAGGAGAACCCGATAAATTCCGCAGCCGAGCCGGATAAACTTTCTCATTTAAGACACTAACCTATTATTCTATTTATCCTGTCACATCTGGCATTTGTCAATAAATTACTAGGATATTGAAAACCTATCTTTAAAGTGTTTCAAATGTCAAGGTTATCTGCCAGGTGAACATATACACAAAAAATAGTTCCAAAATTTCGATATTGTTTTTCCTTAAATGAACATGCTATATTATAAGATCTAGATACAGAAATATTTAATTTTTATTCAAGTAGTCTCTGTTTGTAATAAGAACTATTTAATCACTTCCTTCTGATTATAAACACAAAAGTAGTCCATGACGTAGCATGTGCCGTATAAAGCAAAATTTATACGACCCCCCTTTATCAGGTCGAATATGAAATAATTGACAGGATAAATGAAAGTAACATACTTAGTTTTAAACCTATTTATTTTATATAGATTAGGAAACAAGTTCTTGCAATAAATATCATTTCTTCTTATGACTACTTCCTCGATTCAAACCAGTACAGGCGAGAAATGAATGCTGAAAATCTCTGAAGAATCAAACACGTGTTGACCAGACGTCCGGTGCTCTGGCACCTTTACCATTCTTCCTCTAATAATAACATATCACACAAGTTTCATTGCTACTTACATCATCATCATATGCTTTTTTTAAAGCATGAAGTTGAGCCTCGGTGAAGTCCAAGTAGATTCTAAGTTGCTCCCATTCGTAACCTAGCAACAGAAAATACATGCGTATTATAACTGACTTTTCAAAAAAATAACTGATATAATAAACAGGAAATGCGTAAGGCAGATGTGATCACATTTATATAGACTGTTCTTGAAAGGAATTTGTATTTGCTTGATAGGGTATGGAACAGTACATGTCCACTGTACTGGAATTTGAAGTGTTACCTCCCTTCCCACTTTTTACCCTATTCAATGTATTTCATTGCCAATGCATCTTGCAGACAAGTACATACAGGTTTTGAAATTTTTTTTAGCATTTTATAAAGTCCAAAAAGAGGTTTGCATGCAAACTCTCTGCAGACTTACTTCCCCTACCTGATTATATAAATAACCACAGCAGACGCAAGTGTGATTTGACTGAAAATAAGCTAAATTATGACTTTTTTTTTTAATTTTTCATTCTTCCATTTCTATCTGAAGAGTTGTTCTCAATCAAGCATATGATAAGGTAAAAAACATTAAAAAAAATGATGGCAATAAATGACTATTTTACTGCAATAAATGAAAGAAATATTCAAGTGTTAAACAAGGGATTACCTATCTGTCTACTGAGTTCATGAATCTCTTTTTCCGTCATGGCATTTGGGTTTGTACTCTTTGGCTTTGGTTGTGTTTGCTGTCTCTTATACAGAACTTGTGTCCTATTACCTGAGAGTAAATTCACAAAGCTTTAAAGCAGAATAAAGTTAAAAAACATGGTCAAACAAACTGTGACAGGACAAACCTATTGTGAAAATCAAACATGGTCTGGTCCAGTCAGTACTTTTTGTTAGGAACAAAAACTTAGACAAAACAAAAAATTCTACAAAAAACTGCATTTAGACTCTCTCTCTCTCTCTCTCTCTCTCTCTCTCTGAGTTGACATTTTCTTGTTAATCAACATTAAACGATTCATCTCCTTCAATTTTTTTGACTAGGAATACAAAAACATAATCTAAGTTACTACATGACAAAACCTGAAACAAAACAAAAACTAAAAATGTGTGCACTGATGCCCTACTTATGTGTTTTAAGAACATGTGGCCTAAGAAGAAAAGGGCAATAACTGTAGCAAAACACAAATACAAAGAAAATCCACTGCTTTGTCATCTGCTCATTAAAAGTTTTTCGATCTCTCAACAGTTTTAGGGAAATCCCCCAAAAACTTAACAAGAAGTCATTTACATAACACATTTTCTATATGCATATAAAGATATACTCATAAAAGAATCATAAAACCACCTGCTGTTTAAAATTTTTCTTATGAAAATTCCTTTCTGTATCACAGTATGACTATTCACATGACATTGTGAAAAAGGTTGATCATCCGAATGAGTCTGAAGAAACTTCTCCAACAGATAAGTACAGACTGTAATGACTAGAACAAACAAGATTTTCTCATTACCTCATATAATGGTAAATACAATGGCTCCTTATTTTGACAGAAAAGCCAAACAAAAAAAACTTCCTTTAACACTAATTTCACACTAAGCTTGAAACTAACCTTCCAAACGATGAATGAGGAGTTTGACACACAAGCTTTCGGGACATAAAGACATACACACAAGAGCAATGATAAAATTTCCGCCATGATAATGCCTCACGCAAAGGGCACAACAACAACAAGCTGAACAAAAAACATGCTAGCACACAATACTAACCATCAGTTCATGAAAAAGAACAGCTATTTCGAAAGACTCTTTGTCATATTTGACCATTTAACCCTTACTCTGCTAAAACCAGTTGACACTGCCTTTGTGACTAGTGCAGACCAAGATCAGCCTGCACGTCCATGCAGTCTGATCATGGTCTGCACTATTCGCCATTCAGTCAGTAAATTTTCAATCAGCATCCCCATGAACAGTTAATGGACCTGTCCAAATTGAAAGATGGACAAGTTCATTTTAGATATTTAGCATGGTAAGGGTTAAATTCAACCTCAGTTTGAGAAGGATTTACAGAAATGCTGTATAATTCTTAAAACTTGATTGGCTGGAGCATGAATTGCTGAATGCAGGCTGTCATCCCCAACCAAAACCGTGCGACTGAAATAGACCTGGTTTTTGGTTTGGCCAGAAGTAATTGATTTGATTTGAGCAAATTCTTTTAAAGATAGAACAGAATGATTGCATGCCAGAATAATCCAAGTATTCAAATCAAACTTTATGCAAAAAATTTCAGATTCGTTTTTCATAAACTCTACCTTCCAAAAAACATGCGGAAGACTGTGTGTTCCATTTTCAGATCTGAACTGAATTGTGAGAACAATGAGAGATTGTTTGCCGCAGTTATTTTTGTTTAATGTTTGTATTTTGTTTTAGTCCTTTATTCTTGACTGGTATTCACCCCTGTTAAACAGATTGGCATAAAGGTCACACGCAATGTAGTGGCTAACTTTGGGTCACTGCTTTTTTGACTGGTTGGTGTTGGTTTGACTCCAATCCCTAACGACACTTGAAAAACGCTTACCTGGCTTTTGTCTTAAGAGTTTTATTTCCTCTAAAAATTGTGCATTTTCGGCTTGCTTTTCATTCAATTGTCTCTGTAGATTCTGTACAGTTTGATACAGTGTGTCTATAACATCCTTCATACTTTGCACATTCTGGTGTATCTGCAGTCAAACAAAAATTCATGTCTTCACTGTAGATTAACAGACAGACAAAGGAAGTTTCAAAGAACAGATTAGATTCACCAGTATCCTTGAAAAAAATTTATTAACATTTTACATTAAGAATGTGTAAACATGTAAATTGTAATATATGTGTTATATATGAATATGTAAATATGTCTTGTATGTAAGAAGTATCAAGGTGACACAATGTTTTCCTGAAAAAGCAATTTCTCCTCTTCTTCTCACCCCACACCCCCACTGCCAAAAAAACAAAACAAACTTGGTTTGTATCAGGACTATTTACAAAATGTGAAAATAAATAGAATAGTCTATAACTCTACCTCTTGTAAAGCCTCCTGTTGGGCTACACTGCCGATATTCTGGGCAATACTGAGGACTTGTGACTCTAACGAAGAAAGTGTATCATCTGTACGTGTAGCATCAGTTTCATCTCTAGATGTGGTAGAAATGCCGTCAACCTATTTATGTTTACCAGACTATATGAACATGTTGCTTTATCATATCTAGTTTAATGAAGGCTTATGGCATAAATTTACTAACAACTTATTATTGGTGCGAGCTTAGGCCTACCTCGTAAAAATGGTAAACTACCCTTCTGAAATGACTTTGACTGGTAGAGGAGTTCAACTCAACTAAATGAAAATCAGACCACACCTTTAATTCAATACGGTTTTAAAGTGAACAGAAACCAAAATCCTAAGTACCTTGATAAGACATCTAAATACATGTACCAATTCAAATTGTGAAAGAAAACGATAAACAAAGACTCACCTTCAAGTGCAGGCTTTCCAAAGATTGCTGTACATCTGCCAGCTTGGCTTGATTCTTGTCGTCTTCTTCTTTCCGCCACCGTAGAAACACCTGAAGTAATTTCTCTTCTCTGTCATTGAGTGGCTCCAGTATTCGCATCTCCGCATCTTTTATCTTCTCTTTGATTTTAGGTTCTTCTACACTGTTTACTGCTGCTGCTATCCTCCTCAAAACTGTCTCAATTTCTCCCCAGTTCTTCCTAAAATCTGACGATGTTAACAGGGTATTGGGACGGTGACCCACGAGCTCATTTCTTATATGTCTTAAGCGCAGTAAGTCAGCTCCTAATGAAACATCAGTATCCGCAGGACTAGCTCCCCAACCACTAGCAGGTGGACTTACTTTAAAGATTTTCTGATTGGTTAGAAGTATAAGCAATAGAGTGATATCATATTTATCGGGGTCAGGATTAACTGTTACCTGTTGATATTGATCATTAGAAAGAACAGACTTTCTCTTAAGTCGATCTAATTCTGCCTTAACTGAAGTACTTGAAAACAAAGTTGCAACATCTTTCTTTGGCACAAATGAATAAAACAGGTCTCGCAATGTCTCTGTTCCTACATCAACAACCAAGGTGATGATTCGGTAGAAGTATGCAGAACTCTCCGTGCTGTCTGACATATTGCTTTGCTATTTCATTTGATGGACAAAAAAAAATCAATTCTGTATGTATACAACTGTTCTACTTCATCCTGAAAAAGAACCAAATTTATATTTTAGATGAAGAGAAATGACATGCAAGCAGTGAATACCTCAGTGTCAGACAGGCTGTTGATTAAAATAGTTTTAATAAACAGATATTGACATCATATTAGGTACGACATCCCCACTTACATCAAACATGCTAAAGACCAAAATGACAGACTGTTGTGACAAAATTTGTTTCAAGCTTGTAGAACAATTTAAACACAACTATTTAAAAACCCTTTATCTTTCAGAAACAATTTAAGTACATAAAAAGAGTAGTCAGGTGTCCATTTATTGATTTTAGAAGCCCTGATTACTTAACATTGTACTACATCACATAAATCCGTAACTCTTTGAAAACTGGTCAGATTTCAAACCTCAATAAATATTTTTGTTTACTTCCTACAGTCAGTAAAACAGTTTCAGATCACAGGCAATTCTGGATCACCTGGTTCAATTTCAATAAAAATTATTGGGAGTGAATATAAATCACCAAAACTATTCTAAAATTTCAAATTCTGTTAGTATTCCAGTTAATATAACTAATAATTCGATAAAACAATATACAGTATAAACTTTACACCGGTTTCAGTTTGTATAATTCAACTGAACAGTGAATTCTCGTTACTTTGCAAATAACACACATTGTAGTTTAACTGAGGTAATGCAGATGAGTAGCAGTTTGGTTAAAGCAAGGGATAACTTATTTTTTCTCTGACATTTCTATAAGAATAGTCTTGTAATTAAATTTAAACATTTCAAACTGCAATTAAAAGTTATTTTAACACTTCACCTATGACATAAAGTGCAGAGATGGTTTAATACATCTAGTGATCTGTAATACATAACATGATTCAGACACCTAGATTCAGAACTCCCAGATTCTGTGTAAAAACGAAAGTAGACACTCAACAGCGCCTAGACTTTTTTTCTCAAATGTGAAACACATCAATATTCCATGGTAAAAATCTAGAAATTATTAGCAAATGAAATATGTAAAGACTAGACTAACTGTTCGACAAATTTACTTAACATAGGCAACACTTCCTATCTCGCAATTTTATTAAAGGCAGTGGCTACGGTTACGGAACCGTAATCCTAGCCTCCGAGTCTAGGATTACGGAAGTCCCGTAATCCTAGACAAACCCACTGGAATAGGCTACGGTTACGGAAGTCTTTTTAAAGAAGAGTTACATACAGAAAATTGAGTGATAAACCGTTAATTGTCTCAAATATTACATTTTCTCCAAAATGAGCCAACACTAATATTATGATTTTCCATCTTGGTTGTTGTTCTGTTAAATGTCATTGTCGTCATCAAAGACGACTGAGGTGGGGGTTATATTTGTCAATGAAACTAAATAAATTTCCTTCGCCTATGTAACTTGGAAGTTATCAATGAATGTTTTTTTAAGGAATACGACAATTCAAGAAGGATTTCTTTCAATAATTTGAATGGTCCTAACAAGGGCTGTTTTAGTACTCTATTTCGACGCAACACTATTTCGACGCCATTTTAGTTTTGACCTCGCTTTCGGCAAAGGGGAAATCCCGTGACGTCACTCTCTCTGATTTTGTTCTATCAATAGATGGTGTTTGATTTCATGCGAAACTGTGAGAGTGAGATATTTTTATGTACTTTTTCATAGATTTTCCGATGGATTACATTAAATCACATTTTTTTCTAATTACTTTTATTGGCACGACTAAAAGCAGCCCAAATTCAAAGAAAACATTGTAGAAGGAAATTGTGCGCATCCAACTTCGTTTCTGTGATATTTTTAAGGTCACGTGACTGCCATGTGACTTTTCATGTGATTAACATAAAAAGAAAACCACTGTTAAGTAACATGTACTTGTTACCCAACACATTAGCGAGGCCTGACTGATGCAAATCTTCTGTCCTTCTTTTTTATTTTTAATTTTCAGCTGTATTTTTACCCGTTACCTACAATAATTATTGTTAATGCTTACTTATTCAATTATTATTATTTAGTTAATTAACTACTCTATTTAACTGAGCAGTTATCTTAAGCTTGTAACTTATGTAAATGTTATCACCACCTGAAATCAAATTTCATTCACAATGTTTCAGGTAGGATAAAATAATCATAATTTATTTTAAGCTTTCCTTGGTTTCATTTGTAAACTGTCTCGCACTGCCATAAAATTGTTGTAGCAGTTGCTGCAAGTGGAATTCCAATCTTTATAATGTGTATTTTTAGAAACCAATCAAGGGCGTTGTTTTATTGTACTCTCGTTTCCGCCATGTTGGTGACCTTTACCTGTCAAAATTTGAATTAATTCTTTGAATTTCAATTACACTCGCTTGATAACTACATGAATCTTTCAATAAATGAATAAAATTTCCATGGCAAGGGTATTTCCTTTGTTTTATTCTTACTGTTCCATTCAATGAAGCTTTGTTTCTTAGGTGCGTCGAAACTGTGTACTCTAGGAATTCTTAAAGACTGTTTACAACATGTAGTCAGATTTTTTTTAAAAAAAGGATAGAGAATGATCCAAATAAAAATGAAAATGGATGGCAATTAAAAGAAAAACAACAACAAAACATAACATATTTCACGAAGAACGAACACATGTTGATATGTGCAAATTTTAATGCAATGATCTTTTAACAACAATAATTCCATTTCTTAAAAATGTTTATTCAAAATCAATGTTAAATTTACAAAACAATGACAAAAAAGGAAAAGAACAAAGTAAAAAATGAAATAACATGTCTGTAACAAAAACCAAGAGCTAACAATTTCGATGGAAAAAAAACTTGTAAAAATACAAATTTTGAGCGCCTCCTCGTGGTGTGGCCTGGATGTAGATGGACATGTAAAATAGATTTACACGATTTTACATTTCAACATTTTATTTAAAAAATATATATATAACTTGTCCAACTTCAACTGAACGCTCAAGTGACTGACAGTGTGAAGATGACCACTATGTTTAACTTTAGTTCGTTACTAAAACAACAACAATCAAAATGGCCTACAGAATGACAGTTTGATAATGAAAATTTGGTAAAATGGTTTGTGTAATAAATAAAAAAATAAAATTTGGCATGCTTTTTTATCTTTAACTGTTGAAAGTACGCTTCTTAAAAAAAACTTCAGTAACCGTAGCCTTTTCCATTGGGTTTGTCTAGGATTACGGAACTTCCGTAATCCTAGACTCGGAGGCTAGGATTACGGTTCCGTAACCGTAGCCACTTCCTTTATTAAAAGTACTAATGGCTACACCGTATCCTTCTATAATGAAGATCACCAAATTCCGGCAAGGGGAAAATCCCGGGATCCGGGACACCCGGGATCGTATTAAAGGTAACCGAACAAATCGGTAACACGACAAATCGGTAACATGATTTTACATAGTAAAAAAACGGAGAAATCGGTAACAATAGAAATATTGTTGGTAATTTCATATAGTTGACATAGTGATAGAGTAGGTGTGAATAGCACCTTAGATGAGCGAGATCATTTTAATTTGTGGGGTTTTTTTTAGCAAATTCTATAAAAAATATAGGTGTATTAAAATAAATATTAGTAATTGAAATATTGAGTATTGAAACGTTCAATGTGTTGCGGTATATTGTAAAAGTTTTGTATATTTTAAATGTGTCTATATTTTAATATTGCTGTTATTAGTTTATAAACCGATTTAAATAATAGATCAAGCCGTAATCATTGACTACATTACTACCTTCGACGTCGTTTTCATTGCGGAAAAGTCACTATAATTATAATATTATAGAATAAATTTCAATAATTTTAATAATGATAATTGCATGAGAAACACAAATTATAAAATTAGCTGCTGAGACAAACTAATAACTTCTTTAACACCGACATGTGATGTGCCTTTTTCACACCTACTTTATCACCTTTCTGGGTTCATATAATATTTCTATTGTTACCGATTTCTCCGTTTTTTTACTATATAAAATCATGTTACCGATTTGTCGTGTTACCGATTTGTCGGTAAATCGTATTAAACATAAAGGGAAACAATAAACAGTGTTGGTTTTGATATTTGTCGTAATTTGTGGCAATAAAAAAGTTACATTATTTGATTTTTGTGATAACGAAATAAGCAAATGTTTATTAAAAACCTATTTTGCTTAGATATTTTTTTTAAATTACAACGTAATGCTTTATAAAGAATTTCAGAACACATGTAAATACGATATTTAAATGCTAATATAGTAATAAAAAGAATGTCGCAACTTTATTCAATATGAAAAATTAAATCCATCAACGATAAAATTAATTTACTGAAAAAACAAATGTTCATGCCTATACTATACATGCTTGTCTGTAACAAAAGGCAAGCGATATTCGATAATTTATTGATGACACCTATTGCAGGTTGTGTATTCCCGGTATTACTATATGTTTAATACGATCCCGGATCCCGGCTTTTCTAAAGACGATCCCGGGTTTTCCCCTCGCCCCAAATTCCACACATAGTTACTTCCCCTATCGTATGGATGGAAACTGGTCAAAACGGTCCAATTCACCAAAGACCTATTCTAATTATAGACTGATACTTCTATAGCGATATCAACAAGGGGGAGCGGTGGTTGACGGGTTAGAGTGCCGGACTCTTTAGAAAGTAATAAGACGATATTTAAGCACACATGCCAGTTTGTAAATAGAAAGCTGAAATATGAAATGAAGAAAAGATAATGACGTGTAAATGCCAATCTCATTAAAATCAGATCATCGTTTTCGCTTCGTTACTCTACGCTACGAAGCGAAGGGTAGTGGAGCGACAGTTAGGATATGATTTTAATGAGATTGTGCAGGGGCGGATACAGAATATGGCTCCCTGGGGGGGGTGGGGCTGACATGAAGAGTAGACCCGCATTGGGTGGGTATGGGAGAGGAGTCCCCTACCTTTGGTGGGGGTACGGGGGGCCTCCCCCGGAAAATTTGAAAATTGAAGGTCTAAAATGGTGCATTCTGGTGCATTTTTTGGGTCTTTTGTTGCATTTATTATAGCACAGATTACCAAACCACAGACGACAAGATGATATACAACTTTATAAATCTTTAGTACTCAGATATAAATGCTAAAAAAAATCAAGATAATTAATTCATCTGCTGAGAACTACAAATTACAAATCGACAAACAGTCCCTATGAAATTTTACATAAAGCATGCTTATATTCAAGTTTAAAATTAATAATTCATAGCCGCAATCTGGCCAGAAACTATCACTTATTAAAGAAAATTGCAACTCCATTTTCACATGTAAACTAACTGCTAACTTTATCAAAGCTTCGCCGCTTTTTGTAACTTTTACTTTCATTGGATGGTTATAAAATGATCGGTCAAAAACACCGTTCCAACGGTCATGTCAATCAGGCGTGTACAACTTGTTGATCGATAATTACCCCCAGGCAAGAGATTAACAATTGGATGATAGCAATTAACTGCTTTGATAACGGAATACACTACGGACCATAAAAGCATTAAAATATACCAGCCCAGCTGGAAAACGTATCTTTGGGCCGAGATGGGCGGCTGAAGCCCGTGGCTGAATCCGCGGCTAGTTTTTTAAGAAAATTGCAACTCCAGTTTCACATGTAAACGAACTGTTCACTTTATTAAAGCTTCGCCGATTTTTGTAACTGTTATTTTCATTAGATGATTGTAAAATGATCGGCCAATCAAAAACACCGTTCCAACGGTCATGTCAATCAGGCGTGTACAACTTGTTGATCGATAATTACACACTCAGCCCCAGGCAAGAGATTAACAATTGGATGATAGCAATTAACTGCTTTGATAACGGAACACACTACGGACAATAAATGCATTAAAATATACAAGCCCAGCAGGAAAACGTATCTTTGGACCGAGATGAGGGGGCTGAAGCCCGTGGCTGAAACCGCGGCTGTTGTGTAAATGCCAATTAAAACGATCAAGATATTCAGGCAATTGCAGGTCTACCGCGCACCATAAAGCAGACAAAAAGTCAAAAGAATAAAAGACTCATTTACTGTATGCCTAGTGTTGATTACTTAAAAATAATCAACAAATATGTTGCAGTCTTTCATTTCATTTATTATTGTAAAAACTGTCCATTGGCAGAATGACTGTATGTTTGTTCTACTTTCATAATAAAAGGTTATTTATTTTTCGGGGAAGGTCAGGGTGAGAGAATTGCACATGGAACAAGTGGGTCTTGATGATCTTATATCACTCAGCTGAGTTTAATTGCTCTTATCAGCACAGACATTTACAGACATTCAGATTAGTAAAGCATACCTAGACATCCAAGTTATTTTCAATGGCTTAATGGTACGTTCATTAAATGAAAAATGTGTTATGACCTTAGGCAGCCTAAAATATGACTTGTCTTTCTCTCTATCATGTCTGTTAGAACAGCCAAACACAGCACAGAACGATGGCATTTTCACAGTATGAATAACAATAATTTTGAACTGGTGAACTCTGAATTTAGCTGACTTGTTTGTCTACCAATATGGCGGCGGCCGGTGCGCGTGACGTCATACGGGTTCGCTCTATAGTTCAAATTCCAATGCTGAAGCTTTGAAAACAATGAAATAGATTAAGGCAATGCTGAAGTTGAACTATACATGCAAAAGTGTACATACGATCCGTATTTCAATATTATCTTAAGAAATCAGAGAATAGGTGAGTATGTCAAGGTCGGCAAAAGACAGAAGTTAAAAAGTACATGCAAAATTGTAGTTCAAATTAGGTCAGCAGGTCAAGGTAAAAGTCACAAGAAAAAAGGTGAAGTTTGTGAACACAAACTCTTAAATGGGGTCTTTTTTATTCGAAAAACTTCGCTACAGAACCTCTAGACAATGCTACATACCAAATATCTCAGGCCTTTGTCTAACGGTTTTAAAGCATACTAAAAGAATGTTTAAAAATCCTCTGGAACTCTATGTTAAAACGAGTGACCAATTTTTACGCTGGGATAACCGTTGAAAAATATTGGTAAAGGTCTACTCAACAATGTTTTGTACTTAATATCTCGACCCAATGTCTTCTGTTTCAGAAAAGACTTTTTTCAATAGTAAAGCGCAGCCTCCCCACACTGTAAAGTGTTTTCTCGAAATATCTATAAACAAGAGCCACCGCAAGCGGGGGCCACGCTCGACTTTTTTCTATTTCCAAAGGAAAACACATCAGAGGAAGCACATTGTGGTTAAGGGATTTCAAATGAAACATCATTTGGAAATATAATTATACATAACAAAGTTAAGGCCTATTTTAGCAACATTCAGAAATTTGACCTTAAAGGTCTAGGTCAAGTACAGTTTAACCTTCTTTGGAGGTATTGTCTAAAAAGTAGTTATGTCCAAGCATGAAGACACTTCATCCATTAACAACAAAGATATAGCCAAGTTAAGTAATGTCAAGGTCATATAAAGGTCAAGGTAATGCTTAAATTGTTTAACACGTTTCTTTTATTCTCAGTGTTGTTTTGTCCCTGTATAGATCAAATCCGTCCATAAAACCAGAAGTTTGGCTATTTTAGCAAAATGCAATAATTAGAAATTTGACTGTAAAGGTCATTTAAAGGTTAAGGTCATACTTGAATAATGTAACATGTAGGTTTTGTCATAAGCCTTGTTTTGTCCAAGTATTAATAAACAAGAGGGCCAATGGCCCTAAAGCCCTCACCTGGGTTCAAAGATGAAATAAATTTTTATGAATGTAATGATGCATATCACAGAAATGGACCATTGCAATTTCGTTGCCATAGCTCTGAAAACAAAAAGGAGGTCAGTAGGTCAAAATATAGGTCATGAGATGACCGAACGAAAAGCTGTACACACAGTCCAAATTTAATTGCCGTAACTTTAAAACAAAACAGTAGGTCAGTAGGTCAAAAATATAGGTCATGCTATGACGTTTTTGAAATCTGAACAAAAACTCTATACATAGTCCAAATTTCATTGCCATAGCTCCAAAAACAAAAAGTAGGTCAGTAGGTCAAAAATATAGGTCATGCAATGACATTTTTGAAATCGAGATGAAAAACTGGGCACACGGTCCAAATTTCATTGCTGTAGCTAAAAAAACAAAAATAAAATCGAGATAAAAAACTGGGCACACGGTCAAAATTTCATTGCTGTAGTTAAAAAAACAAAAAATGTAGGTCAGTAGGTCAAAAATATAGGTCATGCGATGACATTTTTTATTTCCGAAAGAAAAACTGTGCACACGGTCCAAATTTCATTGCTGTAGCTAAAAATCAAAAAATTAGGTCAGTAGGTCAAAAATATAGGTCATGCTATGACGTTTTTGAAATTGGAACAAAAAACTTTGTACATGGTCCAAATTTCATTGCCATAGCTCCAAAAACAAAATGTAGGTCAGTAGGTCAAAAATATAGGTCATGAGATGACATTTTTGAATTCGAAACGAAAAACTGTGCACACGGTCCAAATTTCATTGCTGTAGCTTTAAAACAAAAAAGTAGGTCAGTAGGTCAAAAATATAGGTCATTCGATGACATCTTTGAAATCGAGATGAAAAACTGTGCACACGGTCCAAATTTCATTGCCACAGCTCCAAAAACAGAAAGTAGGTCAGTAGGTCAAAAATATAGGTCATGCTATGACATTTTTGAAATTGAAACAAAAAACTGTGAACCCGGTCCAAATTTTATTGCTGTAGCTTAAAAAAACCCAAAAAAGTAGGTCAGTAGGTCAAAAATATAGGTCATGCTATGACGTTTTTGAAATTGGAACAAAAAACTAAATGCATGGTCCCAATTTCATTGCCATAGCTCCAAAAACAAAAAGTAGGTCAGGAGGTCAAAAGTATAGGTCATGCATAACATTTTTGAAATCGAAATGAAAAACTGTGCACACAGTCCAAATTTCATTGATGTAGCTCAAAACAAGAAAGTAGGTCAGTAGGTCAAAAATATAGGTCATGCGAGACATTTTTGAAATCGAAACGAAAGTGTTGTTTTGTCTAAGTCTGATTCAAATCCAACCATAAATTACATAATTATGGCCAGTTTTAACAAAATTCAATGATTTGAACTTGACCGTCAAGGTCATTTAAAGGTCAAGGTCAAACTTGAAATAATCATAATGTCAGATTTGTCACAACTGTTGTTTAGTCCAAGTTTGAATTAAATCTATAAATAAATGAGAAAGTTATGACAATTTAAGCAAAATTCAATCATCTGACCTTGACGGTCAAGGTAATTTTAAGGTCATGGTCAAATCTGAGTTCTTCAACATGTCGGTTTTGTCTTAAGTGTTGTTTTGTCCAAGTATAAATCAAATCCAACCATAAATACTAATGTTATGGTCAATTTTAGCAAAATTCAATAATTTGACCCTGAAGGTGAAGATCATTTATGAGTCAATGTCAAGTTTAGTCTGGTCAGCTTGAAGGTCTTGTCCAAAGGGTTGTTGTGTCCAAGCATAAAGAGAATCCACCTATTAATAATAAAGTTATGGCCAATTTTAGCAAAATTCAATATTTTGACCTTGAATATGAAGGTTATTTATGAGTCAAGGTCAAGTTTAGTCTGGTCAGCTTGAAGGTCTTCTCCAAAGGGTTGTTGTGTCCAAGAATTAAGAGAAACCACCTACTAATAATAAAGTTATGTCCAATTTTAGCAAAATTCAATATTTTGACCTTGAATATGAAGGTCATTTAAGAGTCAAGGTCAAGTTTAGTCTGGTCATCTTGAAGGTCTTGTCCAAAGGGTTGTTGTGTCCAGGTATGAAGATAATCCATTAAGGAATAAAAAAATTATGATCAATGTTAAAGTTTTCAGACGGGAACGGCAACGGCAATGGCAACGGCAACGGCAACGACACCATGACTATGACAATAACTCGATTTTTTTTTCAAAAAAAGTCGAGCTAAAAATACTCCTTGGACCATGCCAAAGCGCTTAGTTTTCTGGACCGTGGTGCCTATGGACGTCACTTGGTAAATAGGACGACTAACGGTGTATCACTCATTTGTTATGTCAAATTTTAATTACTGCCCGTGAACTTGGAATTTTACTAGTGAAACAAACACCAAACAGATAGAGAAAATACAAGAACGTTCATTAAGATTTATTTATGATAATTATACCAGCTGATATGAAGCCCTTTTACGTCTGTCTAGATTACTAACATACAGAGTTAGACAAATGAAAAATATAGCATTAGAAACTTATTAAATACTGCATTATCAAGAGCCAAGTTATCTGTTTGATCTTGTTGATTTCAAAAACTCTTCTAATAATTTAAGATACCAGAATTTAGTAGAAATCCCTCATCCACGAACTGAAAATTACGGTAAGAAAATGTTCAGATATGGAGCTGGTAAGCTTTGAAACTCTCTACCAAATGAATACCGACTTGTTTCATCCTTAAATCAGTTTAAAACATTTATATCTAGCTGGTCTGTGGAAAGCTGCCCGTGTTCGTCGTGTGGTTAATGTTTGAGTGTTCCGAGGTTTGCAGCTGCTCTCTATCTACTGTTTTATATCTTCTTCATCCAATTAGTGTTTTACCTCTGTTCTACCATGTTTAGTTCAAATGTTTAAGTTGCAATATACCAGCTTGTCTTTCAACTGCTAATAGTTATATTAGCCTGTTTAAGTCCTGCATATGCTGTTTTATTTGCTTTGCTTTGCTCATACTATAGAATGTGTAATATTTACCTTAGTAGATTCTTAACTTCCTATATATCTTAACTCATTGTATGCTATGCTTTTATTGTGCCATAACTGTGTTTTTACGTGCTATAATTACTTGTATTTCCTATATTAAGGTAACCTGGTGTAAGTCGGTTTTACAAAACTCATCAGAGCTTATGTTATATTGTTATGTATCACCGACTTTGTAAATAAAATTTACTTGACTTATCTTGACTTGACTCCAAGCACGCATATGGAAAATGTTACGTGCATAGCCAGGTGATAGTGGATTACGAGCGGTTAAACATTGCCAAGAGTCAATGTTATAAACTCTGACACATTTTGTTAATACTTTTTGATAACTTTATTAGTCGAATGTTTTGTATCAAGACTTGAAGTGATGCAGTACATTTATCGGGGCGATTTGACGATATCCCACTCAATGACGATGTTAAATAAGGTAACTGATCTCAGAATTTGAACCGATTTCAAGAGAATGAGATTTTCTTTCGATCCAATGAAATGTTTGAAGATGTTTCACCCTTCATATCAATGTATCAATAAACACTTACAAAAATCAAAGATTTCTCTGTATTAGCAGAGATCGACTTCGCAAAAGTTTAAGTTCACAAAAGGAGTGAAAAGCAAATTCACGCATCGACTAAATCCACTACAGAAAAAGTTATGTTATGACAAGGGAAGTAACTCTGTATGTAGTTTAAGCGAAAAGGAGACCGCGGGACGGGTTTTATATCCCGTTATATTCGATAAGGTTTAGCTATTATCCCAGACTTCAATTGAAAAATGGAACAATAACTATTTTGGTCGAGGAAAAACTGTAAGAGGAACCAAAAATGATAATAACTCTGGTTTTCCTAACCGTTGTATTCACAACTTCTTTCACTCAAAATGCTGATACCGGTATGTTTATTGTGTTCTTCCCAAAGTAAACGAGGTTAGAGAATGTGCACTCATTGACTCAACGGACTCGAACCCACGACCCCAGGGACACATAATCGTAGCTTAGTACAACTAATTGTACGCAAGTCGAGATATTGTGTAACTTTTTATATGGGACAATATCTCGCCTCCGAATATGCTCAAGATGTCCCTTGATTTTTTTTACAAAATGTCATCGTAGTTCTACTAGCTTGTCACTTGCAATGGTTCAACCCAATGTACCACTACACTTAGGCGACAAGAAACACCCAAATACACTTGAAACATAGTTCAGCACTGATGAAAGACGGCTTTTAACAAGTACTTATTGTCAAGTTTGTTACTACAAGTCATAGCTAAACTAGAAAATGAAAATCAACAGTGAAAATTTTAGATATTCTGTCATACATATTAGTCACAATGCGGACTTAAACGGCTATCGTAAGATTTAAGCTACGTGAAAAAAAACTTATATTAATGCAGGTTGTTTCCTTTTATTAATGTTTAGTATCGTTTTGCACTTTTAACTCTTAACTGATTTTCCATTACGTCTTTTATTCTAATTTTCAGAGATTTCTTTTTATATTTGCATATTTTGTATATTTAAGGTTTTATAATCATTTTTGATAATACCTAATTAGTAATTATCACAAGCTTTTGTTTTCACAGCATCGTGCATGGAAAGAATCCT
Organism: Cyclina sinensis; assembly: GCA_012932295.1. NCBI lineage: Eukaryota > Metazoa > Mollusca > Bivalvia > Venerida > Veneridae > Cyclina > Cyclina sinensis. The sequence goes on along the minus strand of JAAONU010000006.1, from coordinate 1,913,837 downwards.
GAATACAAACAAATTAGTATTAACTATAAAATAACCATTAAATCTTACATTTTCTCATCAAATATTTGAAGTTAAGTCCAAAGTCTTGCCTAATTTCTAAAAAATTGTTGATTAAATGATACAATTCAAGTGTATTTGGGTATTTCGTGCTGCCCCTACACTTCTCCTCCATCCTGCCTTTTTACTTCTTACATTGTTAAAGAAAACCAAGGGCGAAAAGTGAACCCAGTGTTGCCACTTAGTCTAGTCCAACTAATTGTACGCAAGTCCAGATATTGTGTTATTTTTTGTATAGGTCAATATCTCGCCTCCGCTTGATAGTGAGATTCTGACCAAAAACAAAAATATCTCAGAATCTGCTCAAGACGTCACTTTAATTTTTTTTAACTACCACTTGTCTAATTTATTATGCATGAAGAGTTCAACCACTTTATTGGTCTGATATTTTTCAGTTGTTCAACCTGTAGAAGGTGAACAGACAGGAATTATCAGCTGATTAAATCGGTTCACCTTCTGAGGTGAAATAGTGAGATTAGTTGCCACTGTAATTTATTAATGGCCTGGGCATGGGTCTTCTCTCAAACTAGTCAAAATAATTAAGTGATGTCTTGAGCATATTCTGAGTTACATTTGTGTTTGGTCAGAATCTAGCTATAGTAGAGGAGATACTGACCCATACCAAAAATTACACAATATCTTGACTCACATACAATTAAAAGTTGAACTACTCTGAAACTAGAAATAGCACAGTCAGAGGTCACTTTCAGACTGCCTCTTAGCCACTTTGTTTTATCAGTTGGTTTCTTCTGTATGATACATCTTAAAGCCAACATGCATGATTTTACAGAGGCAAGCGCAGTGGGTGTCACAGAAAGGTGCCAGAGTGCAGCGATTCCCTATTAGGGCATAGTTGGAGCACTGAAATACAAAAAGATATGACAACTGGGGTAACCCAGCACTTATTATTAAAATATCTATGCATATCTGGATGAGGCTATGTTTGTTTACATCAGTATCCATTTTTATACACCCGTTTGAAATGGCGGGTGGGCAGAAGGCATCCAGTTTTGTCCAGAGCATATCTTCAACATGCATGATTTTAATGATACTTGGTACCAATGTTCACTATCATAGGAGGTAGTATCACGCGCATAAACCAGGTGAGGTCTTTAAGTTAAAGGTCAAGGTCACACGTAGAAGTCAGAGAAAAACGCTTGTCTTGAGCAAAACTTTTACAAGCATTGAGGGATTTTAATATAACTTGGCATAAATTTGCACCATTGTAAGGCGAAGTGTTGTGTACAAAATTTAGGTCCCTGTGGCCAAGGTCAAGGTCACACACAGAGGTCAAAAGTCAGATAAAAATATGAAAATGTGAGTATGGACCATTTAGTTATCATGTATTGAGGGATTCTGTCACAAATGTTTGCCATCATGAGACTGAGCATTACACACATAATTCTGGTCCCTATATGCAAGGTGAAGGTCACTAGAGATTATGAAATGTTCAGATTTTGTCCGGAGCATATCTTCTACATGCATGGAGGTATGTTAGTATTACATGATACAAAAGTTCAACATCATGAAATGTAGTGTTGTGCGCATGAACCAGGTCTCTAGGTCAGAGGTCAAGGTCACACCTAGAGGTCAGTGGAAAAATCTTGTCCAGAGCAAACTTGTACATGTATTGAGAGATTTTAATATAACTTGGCACAAATGTTGACCATTGTAAGGCAGAGTGCTGCACAGAAAATTCAGGTCCATGTGGCCAAGGTAACGGTCACACAAAGGTAAAAATATATGAAAATGTGAGTATGGACCATTTAGTCATCATGAATTGAGGTATTCTATAAAAAAAATTCACCATCATGAGACTGAGCATTACACGCATAATTCAGGTCCAAATATGCAAGGTCAAGTTCACTAGAGATGATGAAATGTCCAGATTTTGTCCGGAGCATATCTTCAACATTTATGGAGGGATTTTAGTATTACTTGATACTATTGTTCAACATCATGAAATGTATTGTTGCGCGCATGATCCAGGTCTCTAGGTCAAAGGTCAAGATCACACCTGGAGGTCAGTGGAAAACACTTGTCCGGAGCAAACTTGTACATGTATTGAGAGATTTTAATATAACTTGGCACAAATGTTGACCATTGTAAGGCAGTGTGTTGTATGCAAAGTTAAGGTCCCTGTGGCCAAGGTAAGGGTCTCACATAGAGGTCAAAGGTCAGATAAAAATATGAGAATGTGTGTTTGGAGCATTTAGTCATAATAAATTGAGGGATTCTAACATAAATGTTAACCATCATGAGACTGAGGGTTACACACATAATCTTGATCCATATATCCATATAGGTAAGGTCAAGGTCAGTAGAGATGATGAAATGTCCATATTTTGTCTGGAGCATATCTTCTGCATGCATTGAGTGATTTTAGTATTACTTCATACTTGATTCAAAAGTTCACAATCATGAAACATATGCGCGCATGAACCAGGTCTTTAGGTCAAAGGTCAATGTCACACTTAGAGGTCAGAAGTTCATTTCAAATGTTTGTTTCCCTATCCAGCACTAGAACTAGTCAAACTTGCTCCCCTACTAACACCTCTTTTTTATCCATTATGCCCACATCTTCTGCAAAGCTTTTGTGATGGGCGCATTTTGTTACAATGGCACCCTTGTTGAGGTGATATCTCTTTCTGCTAATTCACTTGAGATCAGTAATGAACCAGTTACTATTAGTAGTGTATTAGTCATATAATAAAATATGTTGTTTTATTTTCAAGATGTTTGCTCACTACCCCCAGACTCTGGTATATGCATGGCACTGTTCATGATATGGTACTATGACCCAACGACCCAGGAGTGCAGGGAGTTTGTATTTGGGGGATGTGGTGGGAATGGGAATAGATTTCGAACAGAAGACGAGTGTTATGCTGTATGCAAAGGTATGGCAGTATAAACTGTTGTTATAACTGTAGGCTTTCGAACCATTTCTTTGTTTCATAAAATAGTTTTATATCCTGTACTCTGCAGTAACTAAAGAGAATATGTTGCATAGCCATTAAGTTAACAGCAGACTGGAAGTTATAGCTCATGAAGCTAACAAGAAATGAAATGTGACTCCTTTCAACAACAGTACAGAATACTCAAAGCAATGATTCTTGTACATAAGTAAATGAATCATGAATTGTATCAGGATGAAAACTTTCATTTTTATTTATATAAAGTTCAATTGTTAAGACCACTTTGATTATTTAAAAATCATGCCAAAAAATCTGCAATTTGAAATAACAAAAGAATAAAATTGATTTATCATTATCATCACTTTTGACTGATCTTAGAGGAATGTTACTGAACAGCCATACATTTTCTGACAGTTACATATTTGTGAAGTTTAAACTTAATTTACTGGTTTGTTATCTTGTTAAGTTTCAAATATTGTTCTAATCTGTGTGACTTCAGAGAAGTTAATTCAACTGCATCCACCACAGAATGTGACACTGGCATTTGCTAAGTCTAACAGAGTTTATTTGTACTGGTACCCACCTATAAACTATGTGCTACATGAACCTAGCACAGACAATGGAACCAGCAGTAATATCAGTTACACAGTGAATGGTTCTAGTGATGAAACAAAGGTTTCTAACATTGCTTTACCAGAAAATAATAAAAGTATTTCTACACATGAGATCACATCTACTACAAAACCTACAAACACAACTTCCAAGAATGATGATTCTAAAACAGGGGAGGGAAATGCAACAGCCAATGTGGCAGGAAAAACAGAGGAGGGAACAATAACAGCTGGAACTAATTTGAGTATAAAAGACTATATTGGAAAAGATAAAGTGCCTTTCCATTTTGCAAGATTAACTCATTATATGATAACAGTACAGCTGGCTACAGGTAATTAGATCTGTACTTTGAGAAATTACAGTTGAAACACAACGTGCTCTTTTATTTCCGAATCCCAGTTTTCATTGAATCCCATCTTTTTCATATGAAAAAATACAAAAAGGACTAAGGAATGTTTTTGGGATACACTGTAAATTTCCAGGTATTGCGATTCATTTTATTAAGTTTGACTCTAAGGTTTGCTTCTTACATTTAATCCAGTGACAAATTAGACTGTTACTAAAGAATACATGGTCCATCATGTTTTAGAGATCATTTAAGGATTGCTCTATTTATCTGTTTGTGTTTATCTGTTATCGGTACCGGTTGCCCATATGAATGACGCCCCCAGCAGAGCTTAGAATTTGTGGGGTATAGTGAAAAATTCAGAAAGTATCTTGTTCCAGAGACACACCTGGTTTTTCCATAGCATTGTATAACATTGATACATGGGAGTGGGTATTAAACTCACAACCTCTGGAAAATAAGACCAGGGTATTACCATTGGACCACTGATAAGCAAATCTTCTAGAGATTTCTCAGTCACCGTGTTCTATTATGTGAGGACGTTATGTTCTTATCCCTGGTCTGTTACATAATTATTGATTGAACTGTTTTAGCTCTTACATGATTGTTCACTACCGGATCCCAGACAATTTTTCAGAGAAAAAGAAGAAATTATGACAACTTTCTGCACTCTGAAGAGAAGTGATTACATGTAGCTAGGATCTTCATTGTTTGTAATTGGCTCTCATAAACATTTTGAGACTGGGGCCAGGGTCCAACAAGGGGGGGAATTTTTAGCATTTTGAGATATTTTTCATCTATGTCTGCTCAACATTTTTCCGATGGGGATTGTTTTTTGGAAATGGGGGAAAAACAACTTTAAGGGGGAAATGGGGTCAGTATTGGGCACCAGATTTTGCCAAACAAAAGCCCAGTTGAAAAATGATAATGTATATGGATAATTCATTATTCATTACATATTTCACAGGAGAATTTGTCAAGAATGTTTCCGTACTGGGAAATACTACAGAGAAAAATTTAACAGGTCTCCAGTCATCAACAGAGTATAGAATTACTGTGAGTGCAGTATATCTAACAAATTCAACAATATCTGCCAAGGCTATAAAAGCAAAAACAGCCCAAGATCCGTCAATGGCATGTGAGTACATATTATTTTGTTATGATATATAATTTTAAGTGTTTAAAAATGCTTGGATTCTTGTCAAGCTGATGTAGCAAACTGCATAGCATTAAAATGAAGTCTCTTAAATTGCTGGAATACAAGAAAATTATAACAGTTGGTCATAAAATGCTTTCTTTTATAGTGGTTTGATATATCTAGAAAAAAAATCTAATTCTGAACAAATGTGCAAACATTTGGTTAAGAGGAAGTCCATTTAGAATTTTTTTTTTTTTTTTTTTTTTTTTTTTTGAATTCCAGCAGAACTACATAGTGTGGGAAAAATGATTGATTTGCTTTCGTAGTTCATTTTCTCAAGAAATAAAATTTTCTAAAGGCAAACTGTAGAGAATGATGGATTAGTTTAATAAAATCAGTAAAATATTTTTGTACTTAAAATTGATATTTCACTGAAACACTTTGAAACAAAGAAGTAGCAATGGTGTTTGTTTGCAAATGATAAAAATAACAAAGTTTGAAAATACTTTTTTTACAGCAAAATGTTTCTGTGATCCATACGGAACAAAGCCAGGAAATCATGCATGTAATCTGTCTCTGACACACGTTCCTTGGTGCGAATGCAAGCCTCGCTATGGTGGACTTTTCTGTGAGATTTGCCAGCATGGGTATTACAGGACTGCACATAGCATGCCTTGCCACTCTTGCCCTTGTCCAAAGACGTTTTCAACAGGATCTTGCCATTTTGGTATGACTTCAGTATTGGGTGTTTTTTGCAGTACTAAAAGGACAGTTTATTTGATCAGCAGTTAAATGAATCTGTACTATTATTGTTCTGGTATTCTACATTTCTGATAGCAAGCTGTCCATATAACAACCAATGTTTTAATGCTTCTTTGAGTTGACATCTTATCATAAAGTACAATCTAAGTAAATGGTTCTTTAGTGCTCTGAGCGAGAAATCAGTTGCCAGACTTCTGAACTGGAAGTTACTGGTTTGAATCCTGCCACCCTTAAAGATCTGGTTTGAACTCAGGAAGTAATGTTTGAGCAGGACTAATAAAGTTGTAAGAACTTGTTTCTGAAACTACCAGTATGTAATAATTTTTTTTTTTCATTTTTAAATGATTTTGTATTTCAGTTGAAGGGTACTTGCATTGTATAACCTGTTTAAAAGGCTACACAGGGAATCTGTGTCATCGCTGTGCCAACGGTTACTATAGGGACCATAGATCAGCACCATCTAAGTGTGTAAAGTGTCATGGATGTCATAATGTAAAACCTGGACTGATCTGTGATCCTTTTACAGGTACAGCTGTCAGGCTTAATTTTTTCTTATCAGAATTATGTTAAAATTCAGTAATATATCTTAATTGTTAGGAGAGAAGTACTCATTCTTCCCAGAAAGGATGGTTAGTTTAACTACCTCCCCAGAATAACTTTTAATGCTAGATGGCATAAAATCAGATTAACTAGTCAAACCATAGATACAACTTAACCAGTTAAACCATAAATACTGTTGAACCAAAGATATAATTATACCCTCCCTCCCAACACACACAACAAAGTTGTAAGGGGGTATACTGGAATCAGGTCCAGCCATTGTGTTTTGTTTGTCTGGGGCATAACTCAAAAACTATTGGAGTTATCAACTTGAAACTTCAAAGATAAATAGATCTCATTAAGCAGAAGTGCAGTGCCCAAGAACCTTAACTCTTTTCTCATAATTTTGGAATTATTTCCCTTTAAAAATTTTCGTAACTTTTTGTTTGGGGCATAACTCAAAAAGCTTTGGAGATATCAACTTGAAACTTCATTAATGGATTGATCTCATTGAGGACAAGTACATTGCTTAAGAGCCATAACTCTCTTTTCTATAATTTTGGAGTTATTGCTCTTTGAAATATTTCATACTTAATTTTTGTATGGGGCATACCTTAAAAATTAATGGAGTTATCAACTTGAAACTTCATAGATAAAAAGATCTCATTGAGGAGAAGTGCAGCTCAAGAACCATAACTCTCTTTTGCATAATTTTTGGAGTTATTGTCTTCTGTAATTTTTCATGCTTATTTTTTGTCTGGGGCATAACTCAAAAAGTATTGGAGCTATGAACTTGAACTGTAATAGATAAATAGATCTCATTGAGGAGAAGTGCAGTGCCCAAGAATCATAACATTCTTTTGCACAGTTTTGGAGTTATTGCCCTTTGTAATTTTTCATATTTAATTTTAGTCCGGGGCATAAAGTATCATGTTCCAATATATCAGTACCCTAATGACAGAGCGGCATGTGGGGGGTATCGACACCAGGACAGTTGCAGTTCTAGTTTAACCAATTAAACTATTTAACAGTTGCATATAACAGTTTAACCATATAAAATCGTACACACAGTGTCACCATAGATAATACAATTTAATCAATTAAATCATAGATACAGTTTATCCAATTAAACTATAAATGTAATATAACCATAGGTCTACTGTGTTTGCTATTCATTAAAATACTGATTATTCTGACAGTATAGTGAAGAAAAAAACTGTTAAACGGAAAACATGAAAGGTAACAAGAAATTAATATTTTTATAATATGAAAAAGACAATATAAATGATAAAGTAATGAAATTGAGGTATGTTTAGAGAATATTAAGGTGATGTAAAAACTATACTTGAAGTTATAAAAAATCAAAGGCAAGAATTAGTGTTGTACATTTCAGGGAAGTGTTTGAACTGTCACTATAATACCACTGGGGATAAATGTGACAGGTGCTTGGATGGTTTTCAAGGTGACCCCATAAATAATGTTCCATGTACACCCATAGGTGAGTTAATGCACAAACACTGGTTTATGTGCCAATAGGTTTTTATAGATGATTCCAAAAAAATTCTGTAATTATACCCCAGGAAAATTCATTCTGTTACAGGCTATGTTGATGAAAGACATAGGAAATGTTATGTCTAGGTTAGAAATTCATTCATTTTGTATCAGTCTATGACAGTGTCTGTAGGAAAATTGTATGAATGATTATGTAATTTAGTTTACCAACCCTACCTTTCATGTAATAGTGAAAAAAAGTCGTCGTTTCTGTTTTTTGTGGGGTGATTGCAAAATTTTGAATATTCTGTGTCGTGTTGCTTTTGTTAAACTTATAATAGGCAGATGTAATTTGTAGTAATTTTGATTACATATCAGCAGAGAGTCAGAAGGCATTCAAAACCCCGTCAGCTGGAATTATTGCTGCAGTAGTTGTCGGAACGATTGTTCTTTTGTCGGGAATCGTTGGATTCATAGTGTACAAGAGGTCACACAACTTCCCGAAACACAAGCCATTCTGGACAATAGAGTTTAAAGAAGACCACGAAGATGTGAATTTCAGCGCTGTTCCCGAGGACGAGCTTGAACGACAGCATGAGGACATGAACTTCTACGAGACACAGACAAAAGGGAAGAACAAATTGCCACCTTATGCACAGCTGAAAGAAGATATATGAATGCTGTTTTTGGTTGCTTTTTAAAATTCTGTTTCTTTTTAAGTGTTCTTGATGTAAAATGAGAGTGTTTGTTAAGTGCATTTTCTTGGTGCTAGTTGGTTTCAGTGTGAAATAATTCAAGAAATAACAGAAAAAGAGAAAGGGGTCTGTGAGCATCAGTCATGCAAAATTTTGCTATTTTCTCACCATTGTAGTTTTCTTGATTTACTTAAAAGATGAAAGATATATCATCTTATCATGCATGTGATGAAAAGGGAACTGTTGTGAGTCCACATCATTGTCGGAGCATATTTTAAAACAGGAAGAATCCATTGACTGTTATGTGATAACCTTACGATAAAAGGTCTGTCTTGGTCATCGTTTTCCATCATCCTCTCTGTTAAAAAAGTGTCTGAGTTAAGCATTGGTGCATTTTTAACTTTTTCATGATCATTCAAGTAATTCTGTGCATTGTATCCTTCAGGCATATCCATAGTGCAATAAATTTCATTATCAAGCCTAACTAGGGCTTCCCAGTCATTTGCCCTTGTATTTTGTACGTGGTGAGATAAATTTGATTTAGTTCGCTTCAAAACACAGTTTGTGCTGAATAGGAAATTGGCAAAATTATGTGTGAAAAAAAGAAGACGTGATGAAGCAAATTACCCCCAGTTTTAGAGTTTTATTTGAAATACAAGTTTTAAATCAAGCCTGACTATTGCTTATATTTCAGGAAATGATATTCTATTGGATGCTAAAAGTGCTAAATAACAGTGTCTAATTGAAAAAGTGCTTATGAAACAGAATAATTTTGAAGAGAGGTTTCACCTTGGTGAGAAAATTTATGTGGTTTGGGAACAACATTTTGTTAAAGAGCAGATATGCAGTTAAAAGTACAACTGAATTTGTTTGAGGTGTCTGAAAACCAAATAAGAAACTGTATAAACCAGATAAAATCAATTAATTATCTTCATTATCTTCTATCTTGAAAATATTCTAACATTCAGTCGCATATCTTTAAACAAGAGGAAATTGGCTATGATTGATTGATCTTATATTAAATTTAATGATAAACTTGTTCAGATATTGCAAGGTCTAAACTAGAAACCAGTGGATTTGAAGACACCATTAGTTGAGAAATTGTCAGAGTTCTACGTGTAAGTTAAGACTGTGCTATCAGAAGTAACATACAGTGTAAAATTTACCCCCCCCCCCCCCCCACATGCTAATACATAATCATTTAACATTTTATTGGAAATTTTACATTTTTTGAATGAATATATTTTTGCCTGTAAAGACTGCCTAAATTTAAAGAAGAAAGTTAGTTTTTAATTGTGTTTGTGCAATTTTCAGCCATTAAACTTTGAGTTATGTATTAATGCAGCAATAGTCAGGTGCTACAGTACAGGACTTTACCCCTTTCTTTAAAGTTACAGAAATTTTGCAAGTTGTTTAGACTGTAAACATTCCTTTTTGAAAAATATTAACTGAATTAGTAGTACGAGGTCTACTTGATGTTTTGTAATGTTAAAAATACTGGTCAGTAATGTGGAATATATTCCATAGCTCCATATATGTATATACATATGTATTTGTTGGTTTTAGCTTTGTTTCATTTTTTTTTTTTAGCTTTGTTTCATAATGTGTCTTTTATCATTGTGCTGTAAGGCTTAATGGAGTTTAAACATTCATTTCTTGATTTTAGATTGTAATTTTATCCAGATGTGTTGGGAAAACTCTGCCACAACATAATGGGAGTATCAGTGACCCATCTTTTTGTCAATTTCTTATCCTTTTCCATGCAGACATTCCATATTCTACATTTTCTTTATAACATTATTCTAACTTTGCCATTTAGTAGTATTGCATGTGTTAAGGATATAATTATTAAAAACTTGGTCAGTCTAGGCCAAAGATAGGTCCCCTCTAGTATATTCCACTCCAAATTTTAGAACTTTTCAAGTTTGTCTTTATTCAAGTGTTGAAGTTTTAATGTTGTTTTTTTTTGCTCAAGTCAAAGCTTAAAAGCTCATATCAAAGTTTTTTTTTAAGAAAAGAAATTGAAAGTCCAGGTTGATTATACTTTCCTTGTTATATCTCTTGTTCTTGTAAACAGCAATTGTAGTTTTGCTGTTAGATGTTTTTATTCAAATGTATACTTTGTGTTTAATGGTACATTAATTGCTTTTCATGGGTTGTGCTTGTTTCAGTCTTTTTCATAGAAAACAGCTTCATCCTGCTGTTACCTCTGTGTGAATGTCATTGAAAAATATTTTTCATTTGTTTTGAAGAATTTCTCTTCCAAATACACACAATTATCCCTAGTCAAAGGTATTAACTGATGTATAAATATTTGACCTTGACATTCGAACCAGTATGTCAAGGTCAGATATTATAAAATTTATTTTCAATATCAGCTTGTTTTGTTTCTTAAGTCAGGCATTCCAAACATTTGACTTTCACGTGACCTTTAATCAAGGTCATATTTCTAAAAAATAAACTTAGCACAAAGATGCTGTTGGATGAAAAAAAATGGTGCTTTTGCTAGAAAAAAACAAAACATTTCTAATAGTAATACTTAGGTCTTTTATGTTCATTATGTGTTCAATAGGTTTACTGTCATGAAAATATTTGTTCATTCAGGTGAGCGATCCAGGGCCATCATGGCCTTTTTGCTACTCTTTACATTGTAAATCACTTAGCTCAGAAATATAATATCATTAGTGTGTTTTGTGAAAAATGATTGATCTGTTTTTGTACATGAATTCTTTTTTTGTTACCATGATTATAATAGGAAAGCAAATGCTACGCAATTCTGTTTTATGGAGTAAACATAATACACCTGTACACTACCCGGGTATATAACAACTTAACATGTTATAATACATGGTAAGAGTGATACTAATTTAATCAAACGTCCTTTACAGTACAATATACAAGGTTTTAGTTTTCGTCCCTGAAACACATATCATTAGATTGACTTGATGTATTTATTTAAGTGCGAAAAAAAGAAGAAAAGAAGAATGTAGCTAACTGAGCACTTGAACATTTCCTAATAACTGGTATTTATTTTAGCAAAACAAACTGTTCTAGTATCTTAAAGCTATAATATGGCCCATTATCAAAAATATTATATTGTTACCAGTTTATGCAGATATTAAAACTAATACCTACATGCCTTGCAGAAAGGAAAATGTGCTGTTTATTTTCACTTATATCATGACCAGGTTCATGTGTGTCAGTAGATATAAAAATACTTAATTTCATTTTCTGTAGCTTCTCCACCATTGCTTGGATTTAGTTGGAAGATGCTAATTTGTGGACATTAAAGTTGCTTTCTTGAAAATAATAAAAATAATTTTAAACAAATTGTATGACATCTTTGTAATTTTTACAGATTTTATCAGTATCTGCAAGGTTTTGAACAGCACAGTATGTTTTGGTTTCTCTATCAATTTATTTTAGTTAATTTTACATTTTGTTTGAACATGCTGTTGTTTTTTAGCTCACCTGAGCAAATGCTCAGGGTGAGCTATTGTGATCGCTGGATGTCCGTCGTCTGGCGTCTGTCTGTTCACATTTGCCTTGTGTATGCGATAGAGGCTGTATTTGTGATTGGATCTTTATGAAACTTGGTCAGAATGTTTGTCTTGATGAAATCTAGGTTGGGATTGTATATGGGTCATCTGGGGTCAAAAACTAGGTCATGGGGTCCAATCTAAGAAAAACCTTGTGTATGCGATAGAAGCTATATTTTTCATCCGAATTTCCTAATATTTTGTCAGAATGTTTGTCTTGGTGAGATCTAGGTTGGGATTGTATATGGGTCATCTGGGGTCAAAAACTAGGTCACAGGGTCAAATCTTAGAAAAAGCTTGTGTATGCGATAGACGCTGTATTTTTCATCCGAATTTCCTAATATTTGGTCAGATTGTTTGTCTCTATGGTATCTAGGTTGGGATTGTATATGGGTCATCTGGGTTCAAAAACTAGGTCATTGGGTCAAATCTTAGAAAAACCTTGTGTATGCAATAGAAGCTGTATTTTCCATTGGATTTTCCTAATATTTTGTCAGAATGTTTGTCTTGATGAGATCTAGGTCAGGATTGAATATGGGTCATATGGGTTCAAAACTAGGTCACAGGGTCAAATCTTAGAAAAAAGCTTGTGTATGCGATAGAAGCTGTATTTTACAGCCGATTTTCCTAATATTTGGTCAGAATGTTGGTCTTGATAAAATCTAGGACGGGATTGTATATGGGTCATCCAGGGTCAAAAAATAGGTCACAGGGCCTATCCTTAGAAGACCTTCTGTTCAGCTACAAGAATGAAACATTAGATAATTTTGCATGCAGATTAAATCTTTGACCGTGGATGATCTTGGCCTTGACCTACTTACTTACATCCTGATTTTTTTATGTTTCAGTGCAATGATTCTCAGGTGAGCGATATAGGGCCATCTTGGCCCTCTTGTTTACATCACATACTGAAATTTGATTTTGTGACCTTGATGACTTGTTTCTCAGATATTGGCAAAGTGCGTTCGGCATTTCCAAAGCAATTGAAAACCTAGTGGGTCATAGAATGTTTTGATAATTTAATCTTTGTGTATCTCAAGCACATCTTACCATCTTCAAAAAATCACATTGCAGAAAGAGTTTTGATAATGTTTTTAAACATAATTGAGTTCTTTTTTTGTTTATTTTTTAGCTCACCTGTCACAGAGTAACAAGGTGAGCTTTTGTGATCACAATCCGTCCGGCGTCCGTCCGTCGTCCGTCCGTAAACTTTTCATTCAAACGACATTTCCTCTGAAACCACTGGGCCAAAGTTGATGAAACTTGCCATGGATGTTCCTTGCATGAAGCTCTTCCAAAGTTGTTCAAAGAAATCAATTCCATGCAGAACTCTGGTTGCCATAGCAACCTAAAGTAAAAACTTTAAAAATCTTGTTGTCTGAAACCACAAGGCCTAGAGCTTAGATATTTGGCATTTAGCACCCTCTCCGTGGGGTCAAAATTGGCCCCGCCCCAGGGGTCACTTCATTTAACATAGACTTATATAGGAAATCTTTAAAAATCCTCTTCTCAGAAACCACAATGCCTACAGCTTAGATATTTGATATGTAGCATTGTCTAGTGGATGTCTACCAAGTTTGTTCAAATTATGTCCCCTGGGTCAAAATTGGCCACGCCCCAGGGTTCTCTTGGTTTACATATAGTTATATAGGTAAAACATGAAAAATCATTTTTCTCCGAAACTAATAGGACTAGACCTTAGATATTTGGTGTGGAGTATTTTGAAGAGAACCTTTACCAGTATTGTTTATATGTTGGCCCTGGGGTCAAAATTGGCCCCGCTCGGGGGGCCCTTAATATGTAAAAAAGGCAATCTTTAAAAATCTTTTTGCTGGAAACCTCAATGCCTACAGCTTAGATATTTGATATGTAGCATTGTCTAGTGGATGTCTACCAAGTTTATTCAAATTATGTCCCCTGTTTCAAAATTGGTCACTCCCCAGGGTTCTCTTGGTTTACATTTAGGAAAAACATGAAAAGTCATTTTTCTCCGAAACTCATAGGACTAGACCTTAGATATTTTGTGTTGAGTATTGTGTAGAGACTTCTTACCAGTATTGTTTATATGTTGGCCCCAGGGTCAAAATTTGCCCTGCCCCGGGGGCCCATATTATGTAAAAAAGGCAATCTTTAAAAATCTTCTTACTGGAAACCTCAATGCCTACAGCTTAGATATTTGATATGTAGCATTGTCTAGTGGATGTCTACCAAGTTTGTTCAAATTATGTTCCCTAGGTCAAAATTGCCCACGCCCCAGGTTCCCTTGGTTTACATAGATTTATATAGGAAAAACATGAAAATTAATTTTTCTCAAAAACAAATAGGTCTAGACCTTAGATATTTGGTGTTGAGTATTGTGTTATGAACCTTTACCAATATTGTTTAAATGTTGGCCCTTGGGTCAAAATTTGCCCCGCCCCCGGGGCCCTTTATATTTCAAAAAGGAAATCTTTAAAAATCTTCTTGTCTGAAACCACAAGGCCTAGAATTTTAAAATTTGGAATGAAGCAAATAATTAGATTACATGTTGGTTAAAGGTCATCGAGGCTAAAAATAGATTTAATTACTGTACCTCATAGAGCCTTCATTTATAGGACAATATCTTTGATATTCAATATATAGGTTCCTTGCATGGACCTCTACCCATGGGTACGGTTTGAGGTCACTGGGTCAAGGTCACCATAGCTTATAATAGATATTTTTACTTTCTGTCATAGAGCCTTTATTTATTGACTGATATTTTACATATTTGGTTTGTAGGCACTTATATATTTTCAATTAAAAAATGAAATACTGCTTAACAGCAAACCTACAGCCAAAGTAATCAGGTGAGCGATCCAGGGCCATCATGACCCTCTTGTTATGATGATTATGGTTAGTATTATAACTTTACTTGTGTATCATATAATGTGTATATATTTTTGTCATGTTAACACTCATGTCAGCTTTTCCATGTCATTTTGTTCCTACAGGGTTTAAATACACCAATGGGCTCAGAACACAGAAATGGCAATGCTCTATACAGTAAAATTTTGAGTACATGTACAAATATAGCTTAGCTGCACAGAAAGATTTTGAACCCAAAAAAATGACAATGATTAGACTGTAAAATTTTGAACACCTAAAAATGGCAGTAAAAAAGTACAGTCAAATTCAGAAACACAAATGATAATGAACAATACAGTAAAACTTTGAACACACTGAAATGGCAAAAAACAGTTATGAAAACATTTGAATGCACAGATATATAGTTAATAAAATATACCATGGAGTAAGACTTTGAACACACAGATGTTAACAAAACTACAGTAAAACTTTGAACACAAAAAAAATGGCTAAAAACAATACCGAAAAACTTAGAACCATGGAGTAAGACTTTGAACACACAGATGCTAACAAAAATAGTGAAACTTTGAACACAAAAAAATGGCTAAAAACAATACCGAAAAACTTTGAACACACTGAAATGACAAAGTTCACTTGGTCATTTTAGCAAACTGGTGTGCAATCTTTTGACTCTTGAAAAACAAAAAATGAACACTGAAATTATGTTTGCCCTGTAGTTACTTCTCATTTATTGATTTAACTGACTACAGAATGTATGCAGAAATTAAGCGTTCTCCTACTTATTTCATTTAAATATATTTTGGAAGTGTTGACATACATGTACATATTTTCATGAGTGCAGTATGTATTCAAGAATTTTGTTATTGAATTGAGTTACCCAATAGTAAAAGTAATGCATTTACCAGTTGAACCATTTTCATTACAAGTGCTGTTTAGTATGCAATTGTAGTATTTTTTTGTGAAAATATGTCTTTCATTGTCTGTTCCTTTCTTTATATAATTGTGTACCGTATAAACTTTTTATAAGCAAAAGGTGAATGCAAAACTAACATAAACCTGTTTTCTTGTGTTTTTATTTGCTATTGATTTGCATTTCCTTTTATTCTTTTAAATTCTTCTGTGCATTTTCAAATTTTGTATGTTATATGTAGAAATTTCTTTAGTCATAATTCTTATAACAAAATCTCAAAATTTTGATAAGTTACTTTGAATCCATTTTACTTGATGTTAGTTTTCATATCAACAGGAAAGAATAAAGGCATGTTATGTATTATAATATGAAGGTATTGGTGCAAGATTGATTGAGAATTTATTTAATTCATGCAGTTTGTTTTTAAATCAGAATGAAGTTATGTTAAATATTTCTGCTGTAAAGTATGATGGCTGTATGATGTGTTACACTAGAATGATGTCCCTTCGTTCAATAGAGTGCTGTCCCTTTGTCTATGAAAAATGCTACTGCAGAATGTTTAAGGCAAGAGATTTTAACATATAGAATTACATATATGTAATGTTTATAGAAAATATGTTTATGGCCTTTAAGGAAGATTGAATTAAATGGACAAGTAATGTGAAATATATTCTTGTTAGAAGCAAAAGAAACCACCTCCTTTGGTTAGTGGCTAAGGTTGCCAACTTGTAAAACCTCCAACTGCTGGATAGTTAAAGGTTTGAGCCAAGCTACTGGCCATGACCATTATGTGAGAAAGTTAGCATTATCTTTAGTAAGATGGGGTTTTATTCTTGTCCTCCAAGGGAATAACAGTTATTTACACTGCCCACCTGATTTGATTATGAAACTTTGAGGATTTGAAGCTAGAGCTTAATAAAACTGTACAGAAGATTTTTACTGTCAAGACATTTTTTTATATACTTAGCGATATATTTAGAAATGTGTTTTTCTGAACAAATTGATTAATGATCTACACAAGTTTTCAGTTAAATGTTTTATATTTTTATATCTTATTAGTCATGCACTGTCAAAAGGATTACTCCACCAGGGAAGGGTGGTCATACCAGGGGAATTTATTTAAATAGATCTGCTTATCTACTTTAAATTCCAGGCATTTAAAGTTGTCCTGGGGAAAAAAAAAATCTTCCAGGAAATAAATTCCAGCAAAGTTTGAAATCAGCAATCTCACTGTGCCTATCAAATTCCTTCTGTTAGAAATCTTCTGCCATCTAAAGAACCCTGGTCATGCCTCCCTCCACCCTGACCCCTGGTGGCACAGACGTCCCACTGTGTCAGTTGCTAGTTGTATAATTCTTGAAATCATTCCATTAAATAACAAATATAAAGTTGTCCAAGTAATGATTAGAACTGATTATAAATCAGATTATACACGTTTGTGATATTTTTCTTAAATACCTAATGGATATTAAACTATATTCTGCTTTAGACTGGTGTATTTTTTTAAAAAACCCAAAGGGCAGTATTTGAAATAAGAATAATATTCAACCCCAGATGCTTAATTACTACATTTAATTATGTTTTAGTTTTGGTTTAAGAATGATTTTTCTTTTGACACGTGTACATTGTAACTTTTTAGTTTTTCAGTGTGCAAAACATATGTGTTCAGGTTTAGTGGAAATATGGAATTTTCTCTTGCTTCTTTCAAAATTCTGCAGAATGAAATAATTCCATTGGATGAAGTTAGAAAGAGCGACAGAGTATGTTATATTTGTTTATCTGTCATGCTTCTTGAAGAAAATTCTGTACACAGATACTAAGTTCTATTCACAGCATGATTTTTAGGGTATATGCGATTTATAAGTGTAAGTGGTAAGTCCATGTGTGCAATGTAATCACATATTTCAAAAAAACAAAACTACAAAAAACACCAACAACAACAAAGAAACAGTGCTGTAGCAATTTTATACCAAAGCGTTAAATGGTATTCCGGTCTTTAGCTGAGGATATTTCAGACATACTGTGGAATTATATCTCTGTGGGGCTGTTATAACTGCAGGGTTTATCAGTTATAGCACAGTATGCACTTTCTGACACCTAGTTTAATGATGTCACAACTTCAAACTGTGGTATATTAGATATTTACAGGGTTTTTTTGTTATATATGCCTTTGGCTTTTTCGCATGTATAAATTTTATATTCTCCTAAACAAACGCTATAATAAAAATTACTGAATAATTGAACATGTCCTCCTCATCATTAGTTGTGCAAGTAGCCTATTTCATGAAATAATAACAGCTGTTTGAGAATTTTTTTCATTGTTAATGCATACGGTATTCACTTTTAAGATTGTGAAAGTGACCTACTTGTTTATGATTTTCTACGCAATTTGATTATGGGTTTTTAATCTTATTTTTACTTTTTTTAGAAATAAAATGGTGATATGTGATCAATGTATAAAAATGATTATCATTGAATTATCATTTTATTAAAATCGTTTTATCTAGAAAAGTCTCTTTTCTGTCTTTCCACAGAAATATTACGCATCCTTTTAGTACGTGTCGTCAGTGGCTGCGCATGTTAATGACGTCATGAAAACATGTAATGCAATTATCGGCAATCTCCGGCATGTTCAGTGAGAATAACGAAGAATCGCTGATGACGTTAGGTCTGTATGATGATTTCCAGCTCTGTGATTGGTAGATTTTAAGAAACAAAACACCACAAATGTCAAATAAGGAGACATAATTATCTATATAAAACACATTACAGAAAACTGCATTAACTTCTGTGGCTGTCTTTTTGCGATTAGTTTGTACTATTTTGAAGAAAGCAAGAGTCACCCTTGAAAAAGTCATCTTTTTTAAATAAAAATATTCAAGGAACAAATATGATATGCAGAAAAATGTTAAGGATCATTTATGAGCGTGTAGGCCCAGAACTGGTTCGAAGACAACTTACCGCATGAGTAAGATAGTGCAGCTTTGTCCAATGGCATGATAACTTGAATCTGAACCTCAAACACATTTAAGATACTCGTATATTTACAGCGACCGACACTATGACTTGTACAATTATTGACGTGAAAAACGTTGTGCACATTGAAATATACTTGTTTCTATTTAAATAAATCATGAGATGTCTTTTTAAATTTCTTTTTAAGCTGTGAATGTGTATGATAAATTACACCTCAGAAGTTTAAAACCCAGTTTTTTTTCGAATTGATCGGTTTTCATACTGTATTGCAAAAACAAGTCTTTATATATCTACGATTTAACAAAATCATAAGATAGTTGTTATATACACAGTCAGCCGAATTTTAAACCCAACAAAAAATAAGACGTACGCCCGATTACATTTTTAATTTTTCATTCATGTGTTGAAATATAAGCGTGGTATTTAATTACCGGCGATTGGTTAATCGCCAAAGCTTCATTGGATACAACATGGCGGCGGTAAATCCTTGTAGAGTTTCCTTAATTATTGAATAGATACTTGTCAAATTACAGGGTCTTGACACAAGAAATCTTTAATTTCGATTAACTTGTATACGAGAGATAGCTATGTGGAGATACGGATTGAAAAATAGAGCGGAACTTTAAACGTTTGAAATAAAGTAAGTAAAAATAATAATTTCTAAAAATTTAAAAGTAAATATACTGATTAAAAATAATCTTTTATTTTTCATCTGTTGTATTAAAGAATGTGTGTGTTATTGAGATGATTGAGAATTTTAAACACTTATTTTCAAGAGCTTTTTTTTTTACTGATTTTTTGTTGTCAAGATTTCCCATATTCCACGCAGTGATGTAGGCATATACATTTTATTTTGTTTCACAGTATTTTGGCTATATAGTTCTTTTTAAAGACGTTAGATTTTTTTTAAACAAGATCGTGCCAGTAGCAGGGCCATGCTGTTTCTGAATATGTTTACATTTAAACGTGATCTTTGTACGTTTCATTTAAAATTCTAATTTTTTTCCCATATGATTTATGTACGTTTCTCGACGCCATATCTGTTCGCTATTTTTTTTTCAACGTTATATATGTACACTTTTTTAAAAACAAGATTTTTTCCTTTCTTCTTCGTTGTTTTAAAAATGGAGAGACTTTATATATAGTCTTCATGGTATTATCACTTGTTTATATACACTTAGAAGATTTTGGCACGTTACTGTATAACACACTAAAAACACGATACTCTGTTTCGTTGACGAAGGTGAAGAACTATCACCGTCATCATCGAACTAAACATAATTGAAATCACCATGATATCCTATCGTTAGAATGGCATTATCATCATCCTCAAAATTATAAGCAATATCTTATTTATCTTCATTTTAACATTATCATCAAAATATCTTTTTATTCATCATCATCATCATCGTCATCATCATCAGTCACTCAGGTTTATCTTTAAACAATATACAATAGCATTTCTATTTGTTGCTATTTTCAATAAAGCTTGACAGTTTTAAACCGTTTTTCATTTATGACATTCAAAGCGAAAAAATGACAGGTTGATGTATTTACTGTTTTTGTTGTTTAGAAAATCTACAATGGACTATGACCTCCATATTGAAAACACAGAGCTTTAAAATCTATTAAATCTTTTATACATAAGACATGTTACATTGTTAGTCCTATTTCAATATTGTATACTGCCGGTCAATATACAAATTGCATTAAATTATAGATATTTAGGAGTATGTATAAATCTACAGATTGATTTTTGCATTAATTTGTTTCAAAACGCGATCAAAGATTTGATCTTATTCAGTGATATTTGTTTGGTGACATTTTCCCAATTATTGTTTGCGTGAAATCTTTAAACCTGTTGCCCTTTGAAGAGAAATTGGAGAGTTTGTTTTTCCTTGACGATTGATTTTTAGATATTTTAAGGGAAAATCGTTCTAATATAGATTTAATGTGATTTCAGGACAAGCTTAAACTTTTGATTTGTTACAAATGTTTGTAATAAATTGTGTGATATTCCAAATTCCACAGTCAAAGAAGTCCTTAAAGTTTTTGCGAGCCAGACTCCCAGAAGTCTGTTTATTTTTTTGCGAGCCAAATCCAGAGAAAGTCTAATTTTCTTTTTTTTATCTTTTCTTTTTTTGTGCGAGCAAGCCCCGTAAAAGTTGTTCGAATTTTTGCCTGCCAGCCTCGTATAAGTCTGTACAACGTTTGCGAACAAACCTCGTGGAATGTTTGCAAGCCAGCCTCGTGAAAGCCCGTGCAATATTTACGAGCAAGCATCGTTAAAGTCCGTACAACTTTTGAGAGCCTACATCGTGAAAGTCCGTAAAATTTTTGCGAACCAGCCTCGTGAAAGTCCGTATTTTTTTAGCGAGCCAGCCTCGTTAAGTCCGTGCAAAAAGCTTTGTAGAAGTCCGTACAACGTATACGAACCTGCCGTGTGTTATCCTTACCACTTTTTGGAGCCAGCCTTCTGCAGGAATTTATATTAAAATAGTTTCATTCATTCTTATTTTTGTAACATACACGTGAAACAATCTATTGAATACTTTTTATTCGTATGAACATTTTGAAAATTAGTTTGCGATTATTGGAGAAAGTTACAGTGGTTTGCAAAGACTCGATAAATCATGCGGAATGAATTACTTTCAGTATAAGAAGGCGTCAAAGTGGGAAGTGTTCTTCACAGAGGACCCCGTCAAGGCCGGTAAAATTTCTCAGTGATAATTGATCTCATACAATGCGTCTATAGGTCATTTGTCTCTCACCTCTGAAGCAAGTGAGGAAGTAGTCAGTCACTTGCGGAGAAATTGGTTAGTAAACTGGTTGGATACCCAGGAACACTAGTTAGATTGACTGACCGCCGGGATATGACCTTAGCTGTTAAAACTAGCGTTAAACACCAATAAACTAAACCAAACCATCTTTTCAGAGGACCTGACATCAAGCTTTAAATAGTGGGAGTTTCTTTCTGTGAGGATTTTATTGAGCAATCTTTAGATTTGTACAAGTCTAACGTGTTTGATAGGGCATTGATTTCTTGGTGAAATTCCTCGTCGTTCAAAGATTTCAGATAAACAAGATTCACACCTTTGCCTTATATTATCAGGAGTAGACTTTAAAGTTCGATTTGCAGGGATCCACAAGGCGCGGAATTTCTCTAATCGAAAAAAAAAAGAAGTCTGACAAAATAAACAAGGTGATACTTTGGCTACTTCTTACCAGGCCAATATTCCTATTAAAACCAGATTAAGAGTGTTGACTTTAACCATTACTTGGTTAACCAGCTTTTCGTCCATTCATTCGTCCGTGCATCCATCCGTCCGTCCATCATCCATCTATTTCATTCAGATCTTTGGTCCTTTCTTTCTGAAAAATCGACAACCGAACTTTAAAAATAATGTAACGAATAGATTGTCCACATTTCTTCAATCGAAGCCTTCCAAACGATCTTAGGCGATTAATAAATTAGTAATACCGTGTAAGAAGCGGATTGTATGTCTTTTCAAATTGGGGTTTAATATTTACACATACTCGCTGACAATTCAACTGTTTGAATGCAACACTTGTGTATATTTAAACACGCGACAGTTTGTTTGTAAATTGTGTTTGATGAAAGTGAAATCGTTTAAATCACAGCAATTTAGAATTCGGATATGTTTAAACAGTATTACAAAGTTTAAAATGGGGCTCCCGTTTTACACTATGTTAATCTAGGCCTTTTGGAGTTTTGAAACTGTTATAATTACTCTCTCTTCAATATTTCTAATAAAAAGACGAACATCAGGCCTTATAGTTATTATAAAATATGTAAAAAGATTTCGCGAATTTGAGAAACTTCACGCAGAGTTACTTCCCCTATCTTTTTAATGGAAATAACTGTTGTAATGGTTTGCGAATAGGGTCGGCTGCTTAACAAAAAAGTTAAAATTGAAACTGGATTAGTAGACGCTTTGTTCAAGAATCCCCGCAAAGACCAGTTTCTAAGTTTCTAAACGTGTCAATTTCTTAAAATCCTAAATCGAACATCTTTTAATGATACATTAAAACTCACGGCAAGCCATCTGTCCACTTTCTATTACATCTCGCCTGATCATTTATTATAAATTTCAAAAGACAGTAAGGGTGGTATTTCTTTATCATCCTGCGAGATTTTCTGACTCCCTCTCTTTTCTAGCTAAGAAAACAGAAACCGGAAATTCAAGTGATGCTGAGTCGGTAAAAGGTTTTAAAGCAATGCCTCACAACATCATCCCATCATCGTCATCATTATTTGTTACAGCAAGATTATAACCATCATCATCATCATTATCATCAACCGTATTACAATCATTATGATGATCACCACCTCTCCCATCATCCTCTAGACCTCTCTCACCATCATCAACGTCAGCATCATCATCATCGACGACGTTATCTTCGACATCATCATTGTCGTCATCATCATAATCGTAGTCAGCATCATCGTCGTCGTTGTCAGCATCATCATTATTATTATCGTCGTCAACATCATCATCATCATCAAAAAAATGTGTAACAACAACAGGTAATAAACCAACAAGATTTAAGCCATCATCATCATAATCATTATCATCATAATAATATTACTAAATTTGTAATCTTTGTATATTATGATTGATTTTGCTTTTCCAGATCTCCATATAAATATGTAAGTAAGAAGTACAAAGATTTGATAAACAACACTTGTATAGGTGGCAGGCTTTTACATAAGGCTACATTTTCGGAAGGGTAGTTCTACTTTTGCACGATGAACTCACCAAGAAACAAGGCGAGGTGGTGGGAATTTTACGGTGGCATAGATGTGACATGTTTAGTTTTTATTTATGTCGTGGTAACGAGATATTAAGTCGTGGGAACGAGATAATATGTCATGGGAACGAGATATGAAGTCGTGGTAACGAGATAGTTAAATCGTGGGAACGAGATATTAAGTAGTGGGAGCGAGATAATATGTCATGGTAACGTGATAGTATGTCGTGGTAACGAGATATTAAGTCGTGGTAACGAGATATTAAGTCGCGGGAACGAGATAATTAAATCGCGGGAACGAGATAATTTTACCAGTCAGAATGGTCATTGTTCGAAGTGGTGACTGAGGTCAGAGACTCTTGCATAACGTTGTATTTTGCATAATGGCTATACGTAGAAGAAATTGTTTAGGTTCACTAAGCAATGTTTCATGCACAATTTCATAAATCTGGTCCATATGATTTCATACAAGAAGAGTTTCAACAAGTTTTCTATCTCTTTCTATGTAAAACATTTGATACCACGATGTGGAGCCAGAAATGACCCGAGACGCATATTCTAAACAGTCTCAGTAGATGTAGGATATACAATGCCAAAGAAAGTTATTAAAAAGTTTGTCTGTAGAATTCTATGTAAAACATCAAATACCCGGAATGGAGAAAAATGTCTTCAAGGGCACCATTTGAAAATCTAAAAATCACATCGCTAGTGTCATTAAATTATAGTTAAATGAATTTCAACCATATCAAACTTCAGAAAGAACGAACAATACTGACTGGTTAACTACGGTTTCCCTCGACTTAATTATCTCGTTAGCACGACTTATTTATCTCGTTACCACGACATATTATCTCGTTACCACGACATAATTATCTCGTTAGCACGACATAATTATCTCGTTACCACGACATAATATCTCGTTACCGCGACTTAATTATTTCGTTAGCACGACATATTATCTCGTTACCACGGCTTAAATAAAAAACAAGACATGTCATATCTATGCCACCATAGAATTTGTTTGCCGCGATGATCTTATTTCTCTCCATGCCCTCGAAAATATTAAATGGCTTTAGAATCTAATCTTTCTAAAATAAGCTTGGTATTTTCTTAAAATTCTGACCGTTGATAATACTTCTCTTTATATGTCAAAATGTTAGACTCTGTCTGTACGATTAAAGTAGGACCAATGGTCAAGAAGATGAACACCGGACTCCTGGTCCAGAGTTCACCGGAAGTGAGTTTTCCAGTCCTCACATTTGGTGTTAGTGCTGGTTTGACCTCAGGAAGCTGTCCTCAAGCGGGATTATTTTATGTTGCAAGAACTTGTTTCCCAACCAGTAATGATAAAAAAATAACAGGTTTAAACAATCAGATTAAATTTTTAGAAATATCCAACACAAACTGTAGATAGTTTTCTTTAGCCAGGGTTTTGGAAACAGAGTTAATTGCACTGATTAAAATTTCTGTGCACCCTTTGATTCATTAGCACACAAAACGCACACTTTTTACTTTCTTAATGTGAAGGTTGGGAAAGACGTTAAAAATTGATTGTACCGTTAGCAAGTACATCTTATATGTGAAAGGTTTATATTAAAACAACAGCAGCAACAACAACAACAACAACGAATTCGTAACAACAACAACAAGAAAAAAATCACCGTTATATATAAATATCATTATCTTAAACTATAGAAATCATAGGAAAGACTGAAAACAGTTGATATATTTATTACAATGACTTTCGTTACAATTTAAACCATTGAGAAATAATTTCATTTACTAGGCTTAATGTACTATATACTTCAAAGGTATTATACTACCAAATTAACTGACTTCTTTCATATTTTTGTAACTTGAGATGTATCATACACAATCTTTGTTTTATTTCATTACAGTTAATCTTTTAAGATAACGTCAATCAGAGCGATTATAAATTACAATGAAATTTACATTTGGTTGTTTTGTTCTAATTATTTTTTAGGTTTTAGAAGTAAACAATTTTGGCAAGGACGCATTTACAGTTAAACAGATCACTTCTGAAGACTTCTTTTTACACATATTTTTTTTAAATTTCATAACTCCATGGTAAATATGTTGAACCATTTACAACAAATATTTTTTCCATCCCTCCCCCTGCTCTTTTCCGTTTTGTTAACGGATGGTAGTAAAATTATCTTAATGGGCTCATTGCTTATATTTCTTGTCGGATTTAATAGATATTTAAAACAACAACAACAAACAAAACGACCTAATTTAGAAATAATATATATTGTGTGTCGGTTTCTGATTTTAAGAAAAAATGCATATTTCCATCTATAGAGCTGCTAAAATATATTACAATCGTTATAATATTTTACAAAATACATATATATTACATGCATCGGTGTTTTAGCTTACAATTATGAAAATAATTCGATTTAAACGGAGTTTGAGATATACAAGTGCGATATAGAGTTTTTCATGTAATCTTTTATGTTCAGTTTAACTTTTTGTTTCATCATGTTTTTTATATTGTAAAAATAAATAGGGAACATGAAACCCATTTGAAAGCAAAGGGAATACGCCCTTTTTAAGTTGCTTTTATGATAACAAATAGACAAAAATAATTAACATGTTTTTTCGCCCTTACTGCTTTTCATTTAAACTTGTTAACGGTTTAAATTTTCAGTTTAAATCACTACATACTGAAATTTAAAAGGCTTGGAATTTATTGAATAGAAAAGCTTCGTCATAAAGAGACATTCTTTTTAATTTGTAAAAAGATATTATAATCGCGATGAAAACCCATTTCAATACAATGTCGATTAATGAAAAGGCTTTTTAAAAAAAATAGATGGAACAAATCGATGCACTGCACCCATTCATTCACACTGTCGATATGCAGACTAGGGTTATTTACCCTCGGTACCGGCCGAGGCCATATGACATGAGTCGTAAGCATTTTGTATCTAATGAAAAACATATTGGCCAATCAAAATTAAGCATTCATACTCAAAGAATTGAAGTGATATAAGTATTTATTTGTCAGAAAAAAGCTCAAATGAGGTGTTAAATAAAGTCTGAAATAGACGAGAAAGCCTGTGCCGTGTAAAGGGTTTTCTAAGGTGGTCTTGATTACTAATTATTCGATATTAAAAGTAGACCTTTTGTTCTTACTCGTAGACATTTGGTTATCTCAGATAATTTGTTTCCACGAGATTTCAAAATCACGCTTTTATGGTCGAGAGAAGTATTTTAATAAGACTCTGGTTTTTATTCAAATATTTTCTCCATACATGGGATATTCAAAACAATATGCTTATATTTCGCTAATTGTATAACCTGAGCAGATTTAGCATTCTACCTTTTTTTCTCCCAGGTATGTCTGCTACAGAAGTCGCAGTCCCTCCTACTGGCCCTAATCTCCAGGAAGTCAAGGGGCCAACAGTGGAAGAGCCCAATCCTGTATCTTCAGTCCCTGAGCAGGTTCCAGGACCAGATGGTCGCTTGATCGGAGACGATGTGAGAATAAAAAAGGAGCAACAACAACAACCAGAGCCGGAGGCACCAAAAGAACCAGAACAAACAAAAGACCAGGAACAAACTGGGCAACCCTCGTTGCCGAGTAAACAGGATCTTAAAATAGAATTAAACAAAACTGATAATACAAGTAAAGTAGAAACTCAGTCTGCACTAGAAAAATCTCTAAACGAAAAATCCAGTATGGATCATGTTGAACAAAATCAAGCGAAAGGAAATGCGAAAGTTACAGAATTCAAATTGCCGGATGAAGAAAAGGATTCTGGGAGAGGTGATAACGTCAGCGATCGTCAAGAGCGCGTGGTGGATATCGTAAAACAATCAAAATTGAAAGAAACTCAAAGGACTGTCTCGTCCGAGTTAGGTGACTTTGCTGAATTTCCGGCATCGCGTCCTTTAACTGAAACCTCTATTAGGGATGGAACAAAAATGTCATATGATCCCGATAAAGACAGGAGAGAAACAAAGTCAGAGATGGATCGCGATTCGAAAACTCCATTCTCAGTAAAAGTGGAAAGAAAGCCTTTGCATACAGCGCAAACGCGCTCACATTCAGACTATTATTCGAAATCTCCTTCCACAAGCAGATATACACATTTGGCCACGTCGCTCGGACAATTTTATGGCTTTCCAGCCGATCAAGTTTCGAAGGACATTCGGTTCCAGCCACAGATGCCCAGAATGCGTAGACCACCGAAGCTTGTACGGCTTGCAACCGTCACAATGTCTCCAAAGTAAGTACAGGTCAAATTTAAAAATGATTTCATTTTTAAGGCATCAGTATGACAGAAAAGTACTAAACGCAGTTTTGAATCGATTTAACATGAAAATGGCAAGTAACTTCTTTAGTTACCCGTTAAGTTAAAAGGCCTTCCTATCTCTGTCCCTTTCTCCTTTCCTTTCGTCTGTTTTCTTGACTTTGATCCAAAATCATTCAATATAATGAAGATGTGCTTGTATACTATGAAGGTGAGTAACTCTAACAATAAATTTCAAAATTTATCTTGTTTTGATTGTCTTTCTTACTTCGGAAACTTGTGAAAGTTTGTCAACACGAATTATTTTCAAAATTTTACCGTCAGTAGGTACCTAAATAGACAGTTACAACCTTTTACTTAACGTCATTAAATAAACCTGGACTGCTAGTTTCTCGGTTAGTTTAAACAAAAAAAAAAAGAGAAAAATATAAATTTCAAACTTAATTCTCGAGTCTCACTCCTTTTATAAACCACTTCAAAACTTGATACATTTGTTAAGCCGTTCAATTTCGTTTTAATCATAGATTGTCCACTTCAAATGCAGTATAACACGGAGATAAAACGACCCAAGACACTTATACAATGTGCCTGGTGTTACTTTATCAGTCTATGGAGGCTTTTTGTGCGATTTGAAACATTTACTTAGCGTGCTCATGTTAATTTACGATTCGTAAATCTCAGCATATTACCTTGGATTAGTGGTGCTTTATTTTGTATTACACTGTGACGTTAAGTCGTGATTCATTTCGGAAGTATTAACACTGATTAATCGACAGAATGAAAAGGTTCTTCAAAACGAATGCTCGGTTTCTAGGGTCATTTTGACATATAAAATTAATTGAACAACTAATGTGGTTTTGATACAATACATCTCTATGTCTGCCAAGTCGAAAGACATTTTGAAAACACCGCTTGATGGCTCACGTGACCGCCCGGAGCAAGTTGATCTACCATGTATACACTTCAACATATCACGGGAATACATGTTTCCACCCCTGGAACCAACAGTGGTGTCCAGATTTTGGTCATATAATGGCAGGTCAGTGACAATGCAGCAACAAGTTAAAATGTATTACTTATAAAATAGTGATATTACAGTACACTACGCTTATAATAATATTGTAACATCCGAAAGATGATGGAACTAAACACATGTAACAGGTTTTTTTCTTTGGGGTCAATTTGTCCATTTTCAAAGTTATTTCTTTTCATTTCTACCTTTGTCTTTGGGGATAATAGTTCACATTTTCTGTCATGATACACACTTGTAATGACTTTAAGGGCGGAAATGTTTCCCTACATGTACATTCTTAGTTGAAACTCATCAGACTTCCTTCACACTTCTGATAACTACAATTTCGGTCGGACATTTTTAGATCATTTTAGTCTTTGAGGTGAAAACATGTTACTTTTTCTGCGAGAAGTATCTTTTCATCGAAATACGGGTCGACCAGTATATTCGACTGATTTCACATTTAAAATACTCTTTATAGCTAATTCTAATAATCTGGTAATAGAGCAGTTAAAGGTTTTGTGTTTAAGCAGTGAAAATGACTAATGAGTGTTATCAATCATCTTCAAGTTAACTCTGTTTTACATTTTCATTACATTTAAACAAGGTGCAATGAACCATATTGAAAGTTTACCTATGGCTGTGTGCTGTCTGATATTTTTAGAAATTCATTGTCGAAATATTTTACGACTGTGTTTTACTAGTAAGGTAAATACAAATATGATATTTTTATCAATTTCTAGCGAGCTACCATAACGCCCCCCCCCCCTCCCCGCCCGGACACAAACACACACACACACGCACGCACGCACACTCGCCTCGTCCACTGCGTTTATCAGTGTAGATGGGAATGACGTCAGAAATAACATATTATCCGTCCGAAACAAGAATTGTGTCATTCCGATCGTAATCTCATTGAACCGTCTGCATATAAATAACTGACGCCAAATGTAAACGTTTTTAGTGACTTCTTCAATAATGAAACTTGATAAACTATAAGATGCTGAAAAAAGGGGAAAATCAATTTAAAAAATCAACAAATAAAGTGTATGTATCAGAAAACTATGTTGCTAAAAGCGGTATGACTGTTTCAATTCTACGAGTACAATCATTCTGTTTTGCACGACATTTCGTCTGTGGAGGAGAAGCAAACGACAAACGGCACCATATTTCACGATTTCTGTACGGTTCGCGCATCTTCGTTTATTTAACTTTTTTTAGATTTAATTCAATAAAAGAATGTAAAAACTTGACTGGGTCAACATTGGAACATTTTATATATACGAACTGTTCGGACAAAATATTCTCATAGGAAGAAATCAATAAAATTATTATAATCGTTATGTTTCTATGCATTATTTTTGCCTCGAATAATTGAAATACAGACTGACTGAATTCTTTTCATATCTTTTGGAGATATTTGTCGTGGACGAATACTCAAGTTCATGGGTATATAAGATACTCTAATTTTACATTAGAAAACGTGTAACAGATTTATTTCGTCTTTAATTAGGGATTGTCCGTATCCGCGCAGGCACGTTTCTCGACCAGTCAGACGAGATTTGTCGTCTGGCAAATAATATTGAACGCTAAAAAGCCCCTTGTTATGCATTTAACATAATATAATAACAAATCTGCATTTAATTTCTGTTTTGTCAATGTTGTATTGTAATTTTAATACAGTTTCAAAATCAATAAACAAGCTAAACGCACAAAAGAAAGCTATGCATAGGCTATTGTAAGTGGTTGTAAAAGGTATTAACAAATGTTTTCATGTCATTTTTTGTAATTCTATTAATTTCAATGATTTCTATTGATCCTTTTGTCTTTCTTTTTCCATGTATACAGAAATCTATGTAATCGTTTGGGTATTCTTTAGATCTGTTTTGTTGAAATGTGTAACAATGCAGTCACGCATATATAAAACTTTGTATGGTTTTGTTAAGTTAAACAGGAAAAAAAGAAATAAACAAAATTTATGTTTACATAGAGATACACAGGAGTTATATAGAATAAAACGGTTTTAAGTTATTAATTTAAAACTACAAATTATTCTTTTTACAGTGTGTATTTAAATAAAGTTTGTTATCTATGGTATAATGAAAAGATAGTGCAGGGATATGTTTTTATTGAAAACGGATTTTTAAGAAGAAAAAGAATCGTATATAGTAAAGGAAAAGAAAGCTTAGTCGTGTTCTGTAGTTCGTGCTAAAAGGCCGTGATATTTTTTTTAAGTCTGAAAATATAAATATTTAGTTTTTGAGGGGTTTAAATCCAAATTTTATACCCAGAACCATGTGCTATATTTGAAATTTCTAAATGACGGTTAAAAACACTGGAAATAGAATTGCTGCCATAGATATCGGTGCTAATAAGCCAGAATGGCTGGGTGGAATCCAGAAGCGTAAGTATGCAAAAGATGTAACTGTCTTGTGACCTTTGTTTGTACATGTTTTATTTATTGTAATTAAACGGGAAATCAAAAATTTAAATAGGCAGAATGAACTTGATGCAGTATACTACAAACTGTGTATGAAGGTGTTTCACGACAGACTGTGCTAAATTTTCAACATTTGTTGAAATTTAGACACTTTTAGTTTGAAATAAAAAATCCGCCCTGTTTTTTGGTGAACTTGTAATTGTTATAACTATTGTTGTCACCACATTTATCTTGGATCTCCACTTGAGACACAAGTAAGTTTTCTAAAAGAGACATGCTTTTTCATTATGCTTTGATAGACTCCATTATACTTATAGAACGAAGCCAGTTCCTCGAGGACCGAGCTTATATTACGAAGAGCCCCAAAAGCCCAAAAAGGTGATAACGTGGGATGAAGCAATGGACGCCCGCCCGCCACTCAGGGTTGATATGGAGGGACCTGGTCCAACGGCTTACTCACCCAGGAATAGACCCCTAAAAGAAACCAACTCGCCTGCCTGGACGTTTGGATCCAAATGTTTTATAGAAAAAGGTATGTCGATTTCAAATATTTTAAACTTTTTATTTCAATGAACACGCTTTTTATTTTCATTTTGGGGCGTAGGGTGTGGGGGTGGGGGGAGGGGAGGGCATGGGAGGGGAAGAGAACACGTACTTAGAAGACTAAGCCTATTACTGTTAAATATTTTAACTTTGGGCTTTGTTTTGACACAATTAACATATTGTACAATTATAAAATTGAAATCAGAAAACAAATCGCAAATATTACAATAATTTTAACGAATACTATTTACTAGATTTTGAAGACTGCTTTGACGTTCATTACAGGAGGCGGTTCGAGAACTTCTTGGGAGAAAACCTGGTTTCAAAACCCGGAAGTGTGGACCTCGAAGGTGGACTTCTACAATGACTCAGCGGTAATGAAATCAAGGTTATCGAAGTGCGACTTAAAAATTAAGATGCTGATATACCAAAGGCTTGTTATATGGTAGTCGATATCTATAGCATCATGTAAATGAAGATTTTTTGCGAAGTACTGGAAAATTTGGTTTACAAACCCCCTTACAGCGGGTTACCTATATGGTTTTTTTCTCTTTTTTTTTCCAAAACAAAGAAAAGGTTTGGTAAAAACTATGTTTATCATCACATCTTTGGCAGAAAAAATACGAGTTTGGATGAAATGGTTTAGTTTTATCTATTTTACGGCCAGTCAATGTCTTTTGATTCGTTAGTTCGCCTTTGTGCAAATATGCTAAAGTATCTAAAAAGCAGATCTTTAAAAAGACCAAGGCAAAACATAGCCGAGTACTTTGAAACAGACTTACAAAAGTAAACCCGAGCAAGCCTTCAATATGATTGCAACTAGCTCTTGTTCCATCCCGCAGTGGCCGACTCCAACCCATTACCGGCATAGACCAGCCTTGGGTCCACGTCAGCGTACTATGATTGAGGCACCGTCATTTACCATTGGGACACGAAGGGAGATGACTCTTAACAAAATGGGTAGGTGTCTTCTTATTCTGCCAGTGCCTTTGTGGCAAGTATGATATATGAAAATTTGTACCATGCTGATTCAATAACTACCCTTAGAATAATTATACTTAATCTTGAACAGGTCTGTTCTAGAAACATAGCATAGTAAAGTTCACCAAGTATGTTGGATGGTCGGGTCGTTTACATTTGATCCCTAGGCATGTTGTAACTGGAAGTAGCCACAATGACATGGGCAAATCGTAACAACTCAGCCTTTTCCGACAACTTCGTATAAAAGACTTATTGAAGTCGCCCGAGGTGTTCCGAATGTGACATGGGTTCGAACCCGGTTAATTACCTGATAGCTTTTATATCATTAGAAAGGTTGTAGTTTATTTGTTGTTGTTGTTTTTTTCATTATTTTCTTGATAAAGCCAAAAAAACCCAACAAAAAACGGTATTTACGCAGACCTTTTTGCATTCGGAACACCTGGGGCGGAAAATGCCAAGTTGTTACGATAGGCCTTTTTGTCCATCATTCGTACCAACTCGGCCGTTTCCGGAAATGTCTGTGAGAGCAGGGCCTACAGATGGTATCTGTCATGCGATTTCACTGATGACGTCAAAGTAATGGACTATTTCTATCCGGAAAGACCGGATGTATCATTGAAAATATAGGGGCCTACAACAAAACTTACTTATAACAAACACCTAGAAATGTTTTTTATGTGTTTCAGGAAGCGACAAGGAACCCTCCCCGGTAGATTACGACAAAGACATGGCTGACAAGATTGTGTTGAAGAACGCGCCAGCGTTTTCTCATCAGTTTAGACGGGAAGGAACTGTCGTCTGGCCGTCAAAAGGTTGGTGATGAAATTTAGAATCTTTTATCCTGCACCATGTGACTTGTTTAAATTATCTTAATCTTGTGTTAAACAAACATTCATTGTAGGCCCTTCAAGATAAAAAAATGCAAAATGATGATACTGTAAGGAAATAAACTATTATTGATATGACCTACTGTGTCAATCGTAACAACTCGGCCTTTTCCGACAACTTCGTATGTATTGAAGTCGCCGAGGTGTTCCGATTGCTACTGTGTCTAAATATGATAAAGATTGTTCGGGCAGACGGAAATTTTTAAAATACTGAAGTTGGAAACCTTTGTTTTCACGGTTCTGTTTTGTTACATTTCCAAGGAATTTTGAAAATTGCTTTGACTAAAATAATATAGGTCTTATTTGAGTTGCAAGGACTATAATATATTTTTGTGATATTCGCAAGTTATAATGTCATTATCACGTGGTGAAATATAGTGGTTTAGTGTTAAAGAGGCAGAGGAGCTCGTGAACAAAGCTTAATCTCGTTATGGCGTAATAAATTTTATCATTATGTAGTTGTAGGTGTCTTCGTTAGTCCTTTTATCAAATTATAGATTGGGTTTCTCTTTTTAGCTCACCAGAGCACAACGTGCTCATGTGAGCTAGTATGATCGCTTGAGGTCCGTCGTTCGTCGTCGTGGGTTAGTGCGTCAACAATTTGATTCAAACGACATGCCTGAAACCATTTGGCCAAAGTTAATGAAACTTGGCAGGAATGTTCCTTGCACTTGAACCCTATTAAAAGTGTTCAAAGAATTAAGTTAAAAAATAAAGGCTTATATAGTGAAAATTTCGAAAATCTTCTATGAAACAGAAGCTAGGCCTCTTGCTTAGATATTTTGCATGGAGCATCATCTAGAGGTCCTCTATCAAGATTGATCAAATGGTGTTCTTGTGGTCAAAACTGACCCCACACCAGGGGTCACTTGATTTTGTAAAGACTTTCATAGAAAAATAAAAATAAAAACCTTCTTGTCAGTAACCAGAACGCATAGTGTTACCAAGGCTAAAATTAGACTGTTCAAGTTTTCGTCATTGAGCCTTCATTTATTGACTAATATCTTAGATATTTGGTAGAAAGGCACCGTGAAGGAATATCTGTATTTTTAACTTACCATTATCATAGAGGCTTTATTTTCAATACTTGGTATATAGATTTATCTACTTTACCTCATAGTGTCTTTATTTATAGACCAATATCTTTTTTGATATTTGGTATGTAGGTTCCTTGCGTGGACCTCTACCCTAATGTGGGGGTTTAGGTCACTGGGTCAAGGTCAGCACAGCTAATAATAGATTTTTCTACTTTCTGTCATAGAGCTTTTCT
Organism: Cyclina sinensis; assembly: GCA_012932295.1. Classification (NCBI taxonomy): domain Eukaryota; kingdom Metazoa; phylum Mollusca; class Bivalvia; order Venerida; family Veneridae; genus Cyclina; species Cyclina sinensis. The sequence continues at coordinate 1,878,823 of JAAONU010000006.1, read as the reverse complement.
TATTGAATGATATTTTAGGTATTTGGTTTCTAGACATCATCTACAAATCTTCAATTAGAAAATGTAATACTACTTTTGACGTTTGCTTAACAGCAAACCCAAAGCCAAAGTACTCAGATGAGCAATCAAGGGTCATCATGGCCCTCTTGTTAAGTTAAATATTCACTCACTTGTTTTTATCACCGTTTTGTTGGTTTTTATTTAGATAAGGGTCCTGGACCAGGAAGTTACAGTCCAAAATACGCCTACAACAAACCACATGGTCCTGCATTCACCATTCGCTCCTTACGGCGGGAAAAATCGCATGTGCTCGGACCATTTTCAACATTTTGAAGCATTCCTGCTTTTGAATTTCAGTTCGTTTCTAATGTTACACAACTATATATTCAAAGTTAATGTACATGAACATGAAATCACTAATCAGTATTGCCAGTATCCAAAGTAATTTCAGCCGCACATGTATTTAAATTACACATTACACAATATGCTAGACCATGTGTAATTGCTCAACACGTTTTGCTTCGTGGTGTCACACGTTATTCTATGTGTTAGTGTGGAAGCACATATTGTTTTATATTGATATTTTATTGCAAACGAAGACGATATATCACTGATTTCCCGAATGTCTGAGTACTAAAATACGTCAATATAGAATATGCCTTGTAAGAGTATTTTAACTATAAGAAAAACGCAAGGCAATTTCCTTTTTGTAAACTTACATTATCAAGAAAAGTTCACTTTCTAGTCTAAACTTAGCTAGCACTTCTCTTAATCCCCAAAATAACATGCATTCTACAGACAAATAATTAATGGTCTTAGAATATAGTTTTTCCTCAACTTCTCTTTATCTCCAAAATTACATGAATTATACAAAAATACAATTTTCAGCAGTCCGTAAGGAGAACTACTACAGTCCGACACGTGCAAACTGAATGTATTTTATGACTCCATTAATATCAATTTTTCATGTATATGATTTGTTCTTCAACTTTTTTCATTATGGACCCTCAAACATTCGTTTTTGACTGACACCTTTTAAGAAGATCAAATTAGTTAAACTTGAAATAATAAATACACCTAACTGACATGTGTCTAGTTGTGCATTAGCTCGGAGTAATTTCAACTTTTAACTTGGTTTCACATTTTTTGACAGAAAAAAATAAGTGTTCATTAGTTTAAACTTCTTTTTATAAATTTGAAAATATTAACTCTAGCCAATAAAAATCCATTCAAGGTATTCTTTTTTTCAACATCAGTTTAAAAAACATTATATGAAAAAAGGTCAGTTTACGAACAGCATTTCAAAAATCATGTTTTTTAATTTCTTGTTTATACATTTGTTTTTATATTTTCATTAATAGGTACATGTTCATTTTCAAAATTAATGTCATTTTTCCCCCCCCAAAAAAACATATTAAAAGTAAACCATGTTACTAACACATATCAATCATATTTAATATTTATTCACATATCATAGCATATTTTTACCAGATTACTATATTTTGAGCTTATGTTACAATGCATTTTGTGCAAACACCAGTAACATTTAGTGAATGTTTTTTTTTCAAATTTATATCTTGTTCACATGTTTTGTGTGCCAAATTACTTGTTTTATGTTCTAAATAAAGTTTAAATAAAGTTCCTTGCATTTGTCTTAATCATAACCGAAATTCAGAACTGTCCATTTCTTTAGAAACATCAGAGGTGAACACTATTGAATGAATCATTACCCTGTTCCAAGGTGTCAAAATTCATGAGTTCACTTCAAGAGGTAAAATGGATGTAATAATATTGCTGTTCCGAGTTGTTGTTGTACCTTTAGCTGTATATGGATATATATTTAAATGAACAGTTTCTAAGAGTCTTAATGTCCTAAGGGAAAAAAAGTGACACGTGTACCTGGTATATTTTAGTTTATACAGTGAACACATCTGGGAGATTCCACAAGTAATTTTTCATTTTATACAGAATGAGCCTAAGTGAACATATCTGGGAGATTCCACAAGTAATTTTTCATTTTATACAGAATGAGCCTCAGTGAAAAAATCTGGAAGATTCCACAAGTAATTTTTCATTTTATACAGAATGAGCCTCACGGAACATATTTGGGAGATTCAACAAGTAATTTTTCATTTTATACAGAATGAGCCTCAGTGAACACATCTGGAAGATTCCTCAAGTAATTTTTCATTTTATACAGAATGAGCCTCAGTAAACACATCTGGAAGATTCCTCAAGTAATTTTTCATTTTATACAGAATGGGCCTCAGTGAACACATCATGGGATACTCCACAAGTAATTTTTCATTTATACAGAATGAGCCTCAGTGAACACATAAGTAATTTTTCATTTATACAGAATGAGCCTCAGTGAACACATCACGGGAGACTCCACAAGTAATTTTTCATTTTATACAGAATGAGCCTTAGTGAACATATCTGGGTGATTCCGGAAGTAATTTTTCATTTTATACAGAATGAGCTTTAGTGAACATACCTGGGTGATTCCAGAAGTAATTTTTCATTTTATACAGAATGAGCCTTAGTGAACATATCTAGGTGATTCTAGAAGTAATTTTTCTTTTTATACAGAATGAGCCTTAGTAAACATATCTGGGAGACTCAACAGGTAATTTTTCATTTTATACAGAATGAGCCTTAGTGAACATATCTGGGTGATTCTACAAGTAATTTTTCATTTTATACAGAATGAGCCTTAGTGAACATATCTGGGACACTCCACAAGTAATTTTTCATTTTATACAGAATGAGCCTTAGTGAACATATCATGGGAGACGCCACAAGTAATTTTTCATTTTATACAGAATGAGCCTTAGTGAACTTATCTGGGACACTCCACAAGTAATTTTTCATTTTATACAGAATGAGCCTTAGTGAACTTATCTGGGACACTCCACAAGTAATTTTTCATTTTATACAGAATGAGCCTTAGTGAACATATCTGGGACACTCCACAAGTAATTTTTCATTTTTTACAGAATGAGCCTTAATGAACATATCTGGGTGATTCCACAAGTAATTTTTCATTTTATACAGAATGAGCCTAAGTGAACATATCTGGGTGATTCCATAAGTAATTTTTCATTTAATACAGAATGAGCCTCAGTAAACATATCTGGGAGATTCCATAAGTAATTTTTCATTTTATACAGAATGAGCCTAAGTGAACATATCTGGGTGATTCCATAAGTAATTTTTCATTTAATACAGAATGAGCCTCAGTGAACATATCTGGGAGATTCCATAAGTAATTTTTCATTTTATACAGAATGAGCCTTAGTGAACATATCTGGGTGATTCCATAAGAAATTTTTCATTTTATACAGAATGATCCTCAGTGAACATATCTGGGTGATTCCACAAGTAATTTTTCATTTTATACAGAATGAGCCTCAGTGAACACATCTGGGAGATTCCACAAGTAATTTAAGAACATTACCAAACATACACCCTCTCCATGGCCTAGTTGTTGAGGTATGTTCACATGGAATGGAAAGTCGGGTTCAAGTCCTGACAGATGCTTGTTCTGACAAAGCTTGTTGGTTAACCATCAGCTGGTTAAAAAACTATTTAATTTTTGCCTGTATGCCTGGAACTTAGGATAAGGAACTGGTGAGTAAATGTGTACAACAGAAGTGTGTCATAAGCTCAGGCCATTTCAAAAGGGAAGATGCTATAAGGAACAAGCCTCTTATCATCATTATTGTTCATTTGAATTTATTTATTGTTGATTTTCCCATATGACCAAAGGCCCTAGATGAGTTTAGTTATCATAGGTTGTTGAAGACACTGCAAGATACAGAAAACTTCTCATTCCAGAGACACTTCTAGTACTTTTAAGTTTGAAATGTACAGCAGAAATACATGGGACAGGTTTGATTGACAGGTAAACGGTGATTCTGAGGTAAATGACCAAGTGGGTATAGAACCGTCAAATGAAAAGTCAATATGAGTGCAGTTTATTCACTTTTTTGTTTTTTTTAGAAATTTCTACGAAATTTGATCTGTATGTTTCTGACATTTTATTCTAAACAAGTCTGTTGTTTATTATAACATAATATCTCGTTAGTAAATATTCATGGTATAGAAAAACTGAACATAAATATACAAACAATTTCCAGCAAAAGATCCTGTTATACCACCTTCATGTAAAAAGATACATGTACATTAATTTGAACCTGTAATGTACCTGAAAAAAACTGAAAACATCTGTAAGTGGTATATCATTATTGTAACAAGAATGTAAAAATCCAGTGGTCAAAAATACATGTATGTATTTTTCCTGCATTACACTTTTAAGACTGGTAAATACTCATTTTAATTTTTCCATTATCTCATTTTCTGGTATAAAAACCCTTTATAACAGAAGGATGTTAAGATTATAATTATGAAAGCAGAATCCACACATAGGAGCTTATTAATAGTGCAATAAACATTTTAGTCTCTGGCAGCATATTATGACAACAATTTCATATCAAATAATAAACTGAAAATGAAATAAAAATTACAAAAAAAAAAATAGGCCTGAAACAAATCAACTCTGGTTTTTTATTCAAATCTAAAGCTTTTGGATAATGTCCGATAAAAAATTCAAACATGGTATCTTGGTTTAATAAGTCCAATTCAAGTAGTAAAAAGGAAGAAAAGTTCTATGTGCTGCTCTATCATGAAACAGACAGAACACTTTTGCTTTCACCTCTTGAAATTCTAAGCCTAATTATATAGCCTTAAATAGAGGCAGAGCAGTCAGGAGATATGATAGCGCAAAAATATTAAATCTGACTACCAAATTTAAATATAGTAACCACAACAAGTAATCTAACAGTATGCCCCATCCACCCCTTGTCTAATGTTAATATTTTTTAATATTTTGTAAAGAATTTTGCCTACAGCTTTGGGACTATAATTACTGTGTCATACAGTGTGCATTTCCTGATAAATGAATGGTTCACAAACGTACATTGTACATGAACACAAAAGTCGACAAAATGTCAATCACAGTTTTGTAGAAATATATACACTGTATACGAATGGTTTGTTTACTGTTGTTTAGCCTTGGTCAACATTTCTCGTGAGATAATTAGCCGCTGGATCTGAGCAGTACCCTCATAAATCTGGAAAGAAATGATATGACTGACTTACAATACTGTTTATTCACTGACATACTGATTGACTGCCAAGATAATTGATAAAGGTTTTGTGCGCTGACAGCTACATATGTCAATACTTTCATTATACATTTATATAAATGCATAAATAAAACATATTAGCAGATGAAAGATAACAAATAATATCACAAAGTCACTTAACATGACGAAAACAGTCAAAGTACTGAATCTGCAGCCAGAACTAAACGTTTAAAATCATACCACTGCTGAATAAGACATTACCTGATATATTTTAGCATCTCTCATCAATTTCTCAACAGGGTAATCTGTGTTGAAGCCATTTCCACCAAATATCTGCATTTTACAAAGAAAATGAGTTCTTTTTAATCAAATAAAAGTATTTCTAAATGTTTAAATAACTTATAAAATATTTATAAAAATTAAACTTATGCCACACTGCCATGACATATTTGCCTAAATGATTCCAAATTAAGTTCAGGACAAAATTTCTTTTACCTCATGTCACAGAATTGCAGGCAAGTGATTATTCTATAAATGGTATATTGAGGGTCTCAAGAATTAACCTCAGTTACTTAAACATTTAACTGCTACACTCTGACAGATAGACCCACAACCCCTGTCGACCTCTTTCTTCCTAGCATCTTCTTTGTTGTATTTCCCAATCCCTTTCAACCCCATTATATCATCCCTGTAAACCCCATTCTTCTAGCTTTTTCTTAGTCCTGTTAACTGCTCTACTCACCACCCCTTCACCCTACTATTCATCAGCCCCTGTCAACCCTACCCTTTCCACCTACTTAGTTATATTTCATCATCTCTGTCAACCCCTTATTTCCTAACATCTTCCTAGTCATATTTAACTGAATGCAGATTTTTATCAGTCTGTGGACATTACATACAGGAAGGTATTAACAAACTTAAAACTAGCATTCAATTTCAAATCAAAATGGCATATATTGTACGTTATCAAACTATATGTATTTTTTGTTTACCTGAACAGCGTCTGTGGCAGTTTTGTTGGCAACATCACCAGCAAGGCATTTGGCGATAGAGGCATAGTATGTGTTTCTGCGTCCTTGGTCGATCTCCCAAGCTGCCCTCTGGGTGGCAAGACGTGCTGTCTCAATGCCAATAGCCATATCAGCCAGGATGAATGACACAGCTTGATGCTTTTAAATAAGAAATTTTGGTATAATTTAATATCAGTTTTACAGCCTCTAATGGTTAAAATTATATCAGTTGTTCCTGGGAAAGACCAGTGCTAGACTCCCTGTCTCCATAGGAAACTTTCAACCTTTCCACATAAATGATCATGGTCATTAGTGGGGATCGACCTTTGGTAAGTAAGAGCATAAGTGATTATAAGTCAGAAATCTAACCGCTCTTCCACGGAGGCTGGCTATGGAAAATTTGGTTAGGTAACACCAACAACAACTACCTATCTACCATCTTATTTCATCATATAGGTATACTTTTGCAAATTTTAACACTTTTGTTGCATTAAAAACAGTACTTTGGTTATGGTTTCAAGCTTCAAGAAGGCAACTGGCTTATTTTAATCCATCAGTCTTACTTTACTTTGCATTAGTCCCTTACATAAAAACCTGAAAATATTCAATTCTTTTTGAAAAATCTAAAAAAGAACATCATACTTTTCCCAAGGTCTTTTGTTCAAGAGAGGTATATGAATCATCTAATTAAACAAAAACAAAAAGTTGATTTGAATCCACTGCAGTTTTTACATTGAATTAGGAATTTCAATATCATAACATTATGCTAAACACTTCCACCATACCTCACAGATGAATTTTCCAAATGTTTTTCTCTCCATGGAATATTTCATGGCTTCTTCCATTGCTCTCTGAGCAAGACCTACAGCACCAGCTGCCACCTACAGTAAATAGAAACATGTACACATTCTAGTAACACAATCCTTATGCACAGACTGGTTTGCTGTATCTTTAGTTCAACAACTCCCTATACAAGACTTAAAATAAAACCAGTCTTCTGTTATCAAACCAATATGGCCTTCATTCACTTTAACTTTTCATTAACAATAATAATTCTTTTTTTTTTTAATTTTGTGACAATTGTTTTTGTTTTTTTTTAAATTTAGTAATGATATTCTTATTATATTTGTTGTATATTTAAACATTTCACAGCGAAACTGACTTAAACTACTTGTAAAAAAAAATGTTTTGAAAATACATGTGGCATTTGGATAATGTCTTCAAGAATCAATGGCTTTATTTTTTGTAGATTTATAACTCAAGTAAAAAGATCCTGACTTCTTCATCATAGAAATTTTAACTCTTTTTTGTTCTAGAAAAATCTGTAAAATGTTAAATTTCCAAACTTTCTTCTTAATTTAAAAATAAATGCTGACAACTACATGTGTAAAAGTTACTATATTTTGCTGGTAATATTTATATATACAGCAAAGTACTAATAAAAAGCCAAGTTAGAAAAAGGTCTAATAACTGAATGGGTCATAAAGCAGGCCTTATCTGGTTTTCATTCTAAACTCTTTTTCTTTGAAGTTGCTAATTTTGAAAGGATTTTGACTTAATAAGAGTGGTCTTAACGGTGGGACTAACTGTACTGTTCAAACGTCACATGATCTCCTTCTGATATCTATATTAAGCCTAGTGATTAATGCGTCTGCTTAAGGGGTTCAAGTCCCGTCATGGGCTTGTTCTGATGCAGCTGTTTGGTGAGCCACCAGCATGTTAAAAAATGTTTACCTATTGTTTGTCCACCTGGCATACAGGAAAAGGAATTTGGGAGTCATAAAAAACACTTTACTTTTTTTCTAACTTTTTACATTAAGAAGGAATAACATAACTCACCGGTGGTCGAGTTTTGTCAAAAGCTCCCATAGCAATCTTAAAGCCAATGCCCTCTGAACCAAGGACATTCTATAACAAAATAATAAAACAAATAAAAGTAACAGAAAGATTGTACACAGAAATCAAATAAAACATTTTTGTATGACTTAAATTTTTTTTATTTTTTCAAAAGCTTACATCTTTTCTTATCTTACACAAAAACTAAAATAATAAAGAACATAACTACTCCCCCCCCCAACCCCTCCGACCCCATCCCCCTACGTCTATCATGTTCAGTGAAGTTAGAAGTGTGAAATTTTAAGAAAATCATCCAATTTCTAATTCTAATTCTTGCTAAATAATGCTTATGTTTAATAAGTGCCAAAATTCTAAAATGTTTCATGCAATGGACACCACTATATTGTCAAGCAAATCCACATTTCTAGGGGGTTTTAGCAGCTAATTTCATCTAGGCTTGGTTCAAAGTTTTCATTGAATATATTAACCCATGACTTTCTTTCTTCAGTTGAGAAAAAACTTTTCTAACGACTGTTTTAGTGGAAGCATGATTAACAGTAGGAAATGATGTTATTAGAGATAGGTGAGAAATCATGTTACCTCTGCTGGTACGACAACATCTTCAAAAGTTATTCCTCTAGTATCAGAAGCTCTCTGCCCCATATTTATTTCCTGTAAATTATTACAATTTAATTTCTACATACAAGTTCTTTTGAACAAATACTGCAAGAGCAGAATCAGAGGAATGTTATTGTCCAAAATCAACTTTTGCTAACAGTTTTTTTTTTTAAGAGCACTGGACCTGGTAGTTTTAGACAAGATGATTTTCTTGTTGCCACAACAACCAGAACTGGAATTCTTTGTACAATATTGGCACAGCTTCATGCAGAGTCAAATTTTACAAACAGTTTTATGAGCACTTATTTTTCACTAGATTAACTACAGTCAAAACAAGTTGCTTCAAATCAAGATCATAACTACTAGTAACCCTCAGGTGAGCTAAAAAACAACAACATTTATTCTCTTTCAATCACCTGTCAAGTTATAGATTTCAAGGACTTTACAAATATACAAACTAGAAAGTCACTAAGGGGCTGCCACTCTATTGCAACTTTCTGAATTAAATAAAAGAGACCAGTTGTCTTCTCAGTAAAGCATGTTAAAAAAGGTTTTCTAGAATAGTTCTAAGAAATACAATTTGTTGGCCAAATTTTCTGTCAATTTCAGTAACCAGAGGCTACATGTATTTCAACTCTCGGAAATGCTTGGCTTTTGAATACATTCAAGACAGAATGAGTTGATCACTGCAGATACTTCTAATGATTAAGACTATTGTAAGAGGTGAGAAGTTTAAATGCTTCTTTTATAAGATTACATAAAAACCTCCCTGCATCGGAGCATTGAAATAACGGATCCATACCTTTCTTCCTTTGGTAATACCAGGTGTGTCAGCTTCCACAACAAAGCCTAAAATTGTACAGAATGAAATTTGGTATTCAGATGATGTTATCAGAAAGCTATTAACATGTTAATGAAAAAAGGACACAAAAGTGCAAGAAGGTAACACCCTTTGGTCTTCAAATCATGCCACTTAAAAGTAAAGTTTTAAAGATACAATATTATGACTTCATACAGTATTTTATATTTAGCATACCATCTTGTCACTATTTTAGGGTATCAATTTTTTTGCATATATCCATCACATACAGAAAACAGAAACTGGAATTTATGCTCATGTTCTAACAAATCTTAAACAGTAAGATTTTACGAGACTGAACATGCTTTATTCTGTGTAAGTAGTAACACATATGAAACAACATGACCTTGTCAGCTTATCACAACTAGTTCTTTTAATTTAACATAATAGTTTCTAACACATCACCTGGGTTCGAAAGTGGACAGTTAAGTTAAATACTAAAAATATAGTTGGCTATTCCACCCATGTATTAATGATTTCAGACTGAATTAAGCACTCCTTTTAAACTTAAGTCTTCTGTTATACAAAATATCTCCTGTATAATATTTTGTTCACTATACTGACCTGTAAAGGCTTTCCCTGAAGGAGTTTTGGGGTCTGGGTCAGTCCTTGCCAAAACAAAGTACCAGTTAGCTACGCCTCCATTTGTTATCCACATTTTCTGTCCATTAATTACCCAATCGTTACCTTTCTTCTCGGCTCGTGTCTTTAAGCCTGACACATCAGAGCCAGCTCCAGGCTCTGTCACACAGTATGCCTGCACAGAAACAGAGTAGCATGGTAGAGCTACATTTTTTATAAGACAGAAATAATCACTTGACAAACCAACCAGTTATGGTGATAACTGGTTCTAATACACATCATAGCAAGTTACAGCATTTGTAGTGTAAATATCTGCCAAAGGAAACTCCTTACGCTCTAGCCTGGGTTCAAACCCATGACCTCTAAAAGTCAAGGTCAATACCCTTACCAATGACCTATCAACTGTTACTAAATACTAATTGGTAAAAATTTACATTTTACTTAATGCAATTAATTAAAATTTCAAAAGAACCGTAAGTCTTTAAGTCAATATGACTGTTCCTTCTGTTATCTGAATCATATACTTAGATGTGTTGAGAATATACAAGCTCTATTCGATTTTATGTCTGTGAACTTACACACATCAATGGCTCTTCCATCATTCGACCTAAAAATTTCTTTCTCTGTTGTTCATTACCAGCTATTATAACAGGCATTTGCTGAAAAGATACATTATTATGTGTAACTTGATGAGTATCAGATAAACTCATTTAAATGTTTCTATAGCAAAGAGTCAAGTAGGGTTGGAGCATCTGACCTCTAGCTATGGGCATTACTGTGTTACATGTTTAAATCCTGGCAAGTAAATTTCACTGGGTCTGACATCTGTCTTGCTTTATTTATCATTGGTACTGGTTGCACACCCCCCACCCCCATTCTGCACCTACAGAGTTATTTTATGTTGTGGGGGATAGTGCAAAATAAAGAAAGCATCCATTCCAGAGACATCCCTGGTTCTTTTCAATACTCAGTGTATAGCACCGATACATAAGACCCCATTTAGTCGTGTTAGTGGAGGAGTGGGTCATCAAGCTCTCCACCCCTGGAGTTACAATCCTGCACCTTACCAATGAACTACTGATCTGCTCTGGGTCTTCTACACTCCTGCTTTTAAGCTTACTTATTTTACTCCAACTGGAAAACAAGTTTTGGTAACTTTCATTTATATATTAATCCTGCTTGATGACTGCTTCCTAATTCAAACAGTACTTGCACCGGAACTGTAAAGTCACTGAAGAATCTCAACTATAATGGGATTTGAACCAGTGAAATCCAGTTCGGGAGACAAGTGGTCTTCAAAAGGCATCTGATCTGAATCACATTATCTCTTGCAATAGCATATTTAATTCTTAGTAAAAATTATGGAAGGGACCTAATTATGATTTCATAGAATACATTTATTTTGTTCTAACACCAATGTCTCTATCCTGTTTTTACTGCAGCAAAAGTTTGCAAGGTCAATTAAGTCAACATGCATGACATCAGTGGTAACACTTTACATAAAAAGATACATCTGAAAACATTTCATACAAAATATATATCTCACTACATTTCATATATAAGATATGTCTTAACACATTTCATATAACAGAATGTGTTTTGACACCTACCCCTAAGGAGTTGGCTTCTATTGCTGTCTGTATTCCTGTACATCCATACGCAAGCTCTTCAGTGATCAAACATGAATCAAAGATTCCCATACCCAGTCCACCTGAAATTATTCATTCATTTCTATATTACCTGGAAAATTTCATTCTTTTCTACTTGTATAATCAATCATAATTTTGATGTAAAGCAACTGAATGAGTTAATGTTATGACAGAATTTGTGCTAAATAAGTGATACAACTCTTCAATTTGACGACCATTTTTTCAGTGAGTTCAGCAGCATTTCTCTTTGTATCACATCTTCCGTTCTAAGCAAAAAGTACTAACAGGACCAAAGAAATCACACTGCACTTTTGTTTGATCTCCATTTGTATAATCCTCGTTTGTATAATCCCATTCAAACTCTATATCTCTATCACAGGCCACAAGAAACCATGTAAATCCAGGGTTTTACATTTAGAAATTGGGGACGAGCTTTAGTTTTTTGTATTGAAAATGCAATGCATCTTGGAAATGATCACCCAAAGAGGGTTTTGATCTCAGGTCCTCCCGTATTGAAAACCAATGCTCTAGACCACTGGGCCAAAGGTGATACATTGACCCAGATGTCAGAGATTATATTCATACAATTATAGGCTTGTATGTACAGGACCATAATGTGACATTCTGAATACAAGACAGAATACATGATACATTAATCTCCAACAATATCTTATCCTTATCAGTACTTACATCTGTAATATAAATTTTTTTCCAATATTGTGATCTGGTTTAGGAGGAGATAAAGGGTGGTACTATATTTGTTTTTGCTTTTTTTTGGTTTTCTTTTTAAAGAAGCATGATCTTGAACCAGTGCAAATGGCCAGTGATCATCAAAATTATAATTTTTCATAATTGGGATGAAATGTCATTTTCGGGGGATTTTGCTGACACGACTGGGTAAAACATTTTCAATTTCAGATAAGAAGTAGCATGCAGATGGCTCCTCTTAAGGATGTAAAACCTGAGATCAACTAAATATTCTTCTAATTTAACCTAATCACCTATTCCAGTGGAAACAGCTATCAAAAAACATTCTACAAAGTCAATATACACATGTAATTATGCTTTCTTGTTAAATGTTCATGTTCATGCATAGAAAATTTAAGTTCTTGCCTACCGGTATAAAAATGACTTGAATATGGCTTAGAATGGCTAAAAATACAGTTGTTCATAGGACAAGGCTTGACTGGACCTAGTTTAAATGAATAATAAAGGCACTTTGTCCAGTCTTACATCAGGCCATTGAAATGAATATTTTACATACTTCCTGCTAATTGAAAAAAGTTTAAACTTTTACTCAAGGACTGCTTACAACTTACAAGAGGTTGAAAAATATGATAAACTTGTTATAATATAACTGTTTTAATGAATTTCACAGAGAACATACCACACTCTTGAGGTATATGTGAGTTTATCAAACCAAGTTCCCAGGCTTTCTTAATCACATCCCATGGGTACTGAAATATAAATGTACATGCAGTGTATGAAATAGATTTTCTACATATAGAAATGTCACTATAACAAAGCTTAAAAAATTCTAAAACAAAAATAAATTACCAAACAAAGATACAGGTAATACTTTGAAAATACTGGGGTTCTAGGTTAATTCAAGCATAATTTTGTTTTTTGTTTCTTGTTGTTATTAGAGCTTCATCGTTATGTCTTTCTTGAGTTACATGGATCAGAAATCTCTTGTTATGTATGTAGTGACAGTCAAGGGGTGAAAACTAAAAAACAAGAAGCAGATAACACTTGTTCCCTTTCATTTATCTTGTAAAAATTCACTTATGTATTAGTTGCATTACCTCCCCTGTTTTATCATGGTGTGGTGCTACAGGGGTGATTACCTCCCTTGCAAACTTTCTTGCAAGTTGCTGGTATTCTTTTTGTTCATCTGTGAGTTCTGTAACAAATGGCAGATTTTTTGAAAACAGAACTCTAAAAAACAGTAACAAAACAGACTGCATAATTAAGTACAGTAAAAACTGTTTACAGTGACCTTCAATGGGAGAAAAGAGAAAAGGTCATTATAGACAGGGAGTCACTGTGAACAGTCTCTACAGAATTCGGAAATATGAACATATTTTGCCAATATTTTGTTGTAAGCAGGAGAGTACCATACATATGGTTTATTTATATTATTTATTTATATTAAACATATATTAAACATACCACATATCATTTATAAAAACAAGACAGTATTAAAATTGCAAAATTTGTAAAGATTATGAACTACATCATTACATTAGTATTTAAAAGTTACATATTGATTAAAAATATAATTTAAATTGATAAATCTTTAAAAAAAAACAACAAAAAACCTTTGTTTAAATTTCATTTTACTAATAAGATACACTTTCTACAATTACATGCATTACATTTCTCTTCTAACGAAAGAAATTTTCTTTTCGTCGCCATTTTAACCCACAATGCAATTCCCGCAGGACGGATAACTCCAACAATACGTAAGGTTCATTCGAGTTACTCCCCTTGCAAAAGTCGCTTTTCACGGCCTATATACCGTAGCGGGAGATGCTAAATCATGGTCATTGTACGGACTAGACAGGGAGTCGCTACATACAGACCATTTATATAGTAAATACTGTTCGGCGCACTTAACTATGGTCACTAAAGACAGAACGTCGCTATATACAGGGGGTCACTAAGACAGTCTTTACTGTATATGGTTCTCAATCCCCTTAAAAATGTTACCATCAAACTTAAGAAATAATTAATTACATTTCTTTTTAATTTAAATATGCTACTGTAAAGGCATAATGAAACTTTGGACATGAACAAGATTCAGGAACATGAAAATTAACAAAAAACAGTTAGTCTCAAATAATAATTTGCAGCCAAATATTGAGACTGATAGTGGAATAATTCCGACAGATACATTCATCACTGAATGTGAGCACACTGTCTTCCTTTTTGTTTAGTTATAAAGTTCTAGATTAAGTAGCTGAAAAAATTGTTGATATCTACCAAAGTTATAGCCCTTAGATCCTGACAACCCGGCTTGTGAGGCTGATGGTGTGGACAGTGCTCTTACACCAGACCTGGTCAACTGAGCAGCACGTCTTGTCAACTGAAATAGAACCAATTTACATTTCTACAGATATTTTACAATATGTCACTTTGTGTTGTGGTGACATTTGGTAAAACCACTTCAAAGGCCTGCCTTGCTCATTTAGTAGATACTGACCATTCAAAAAATAGCAGGATATTCAACTTTTTGAGTACAATTATCTGAACTAGTAAAATTCTGAAATTAGAGACTAGTGTTGAGCCAATTTGGGTACCAAGTCCAGTCTCATTCATTGGAAACCCAATAAATTTGGCAATGACAGTTTGACCCATTCTATAGACATTCTTATTGTCAATGTCTCTTTGACAAGTCTGATTAGATCTAGTTGGACTAGTAGTAGTAGATTTGGTACACTTTCTTCACATGATGACAAAATTAGGATGAATACCAAGCATTCATATAAATGTGCATATTTGTTTCATTCGAAAGAAAAAATATAAAATATTCAGTTCTTTTTATTGCAATATTGACTAAATAAATTATAATGGAGCTGAGTTACACAACCGTGTCCAAGTTCTGGAGCTGGAAATGATATGAAAATCAAGCTTTTTTATAAAATATTAATAATATATAATCTAATATAAAAAGGTATTCCGATACAAATACTAAAATTGATATTTTTGCACTGAACTGCGCGTGTAGAAGAGACTGAAACTAACAAAAAACCCGAAAAGAATTAACACTACCTGGAGAACGGTCGACGCCATATTCAAAAGGTTAGTATCTGTAACGTCCGATCTTACGCCACTAAATTTTATATAAGTTTTAAGATTCGTTCCCGAAACAACTCGTACCTTATAAAGATTTTATTTCAACGCAGTTCTTTCCGCCAAAAGATAGAAATATACACTTGGCATTGTTTTACTAACAGACAATTAAGAAGAATTGTTATTTGAGAAATAACTTGACAGTATATATCATTATGGCTCCAGAACCGGCTAGTTCATTGTGTTTTTTTTTTTTTTTTTACAAACTATCGAATCGTTATATACTTAGTTTAACTTTCAACACGGGTATAAGTTCGATTACGTCAAACTGATTTATCACGATTGTTGAATTGTAGACACTGAGTGAATTAATCGTCGATGCTTATGCATTACTTATGCATATTTTCTCCCAATAATTCAACATTTTTTTGCATTATTTACTGCAAA
Organism: Cyclina sinensis; assembly: GCA_012932295.1. Taxonomy (NCBI): domain Eukaryota; kingdom Metazoa; phylum Mollusca; class Bivalvia; order Venerida; family Veneridae; genus Cyclina; species Cyclina sinensis. The sequence goes on along the minus strand of JAAONU010000006.1, from coordinate 1,862,877 downwards.
TTTGATGCATTTGAACAAAGACTTAAACTCTTTGATATAAACAATCTTAGAGAATTGTTTACCGTCTTAATAATGTTTTCTGCTTGTTCAGTTGCTGTTAATTGTGACCCCTAGGCATTTAGCAATATCAGTAAACTTGAATTATTTCTTATGTGGTAGAGATATTCATGTTTCTGGCCTTTCTTTTCTTAGGATTCCCAGAATTTCACACTTTTCAGGATAAAATTTTATAGATCATTCTGTTTTCTCAATACTCAAGTTTGGATAAATTATATTGAGGGTAAGTGCAGAGGAATCTGACATACTAGTCAAGTATAAAATGATATTGTCGTGAAATAGACGGACACGGCTTTTTGGCACTGACTTTTGTATGCCAGAAACAAATTGAGACCAAGAACCGTGCCTTGAGGGACGCCAGAAAGAACATATAGTTTGTCAACTTCTTGAACTGTGACGTTTTTCTTCAAACATCTAAACCCGCTTTTGGGTGTACACTTTATTGAATGTCTTTCTAAAGTCCATAAAAATAACATCAGTTTAATTTTTGACCATGTTCTTGTTTGTCAGCATTTCCCTGTGTTTATTAAGTGTGTTTTGATCTTTATCCGTGCTGTCAAGGGAAGTTGTTAGATTATGCTTAAACGATCAAGATATGGCATGGTGTTATATCTTTATTTTTATACGTTCGAAAAGGTTAAAGTAAATGTAGGATAATAAGGCCTGTAGTTGAATCGGTCAAGACATTACCGAGGGAATGCAGAAGTAGCTTCTCTCAAACGAAGAAAATCGCCTGTATAATCACAGACCCCTCTGTAAGTAGATTTCGTGTTTTTGAGAGCTCATAAACACGGTGCTATCACGCTTGATCTTCCAGACGCAAAGTCGTGCAAAAAGTCTAAAACGATTAATGAAAGTGTTAACTTTCACATGACACCTTTTGCTTTAAAATAGGTTCAGGCATTACCGGCAGAGAGCCAGCAGAAGTGAGTGCTCTCAGAAACGGAAAAAATCACTTGTAAAAAACATTGTCTCCCAACACAAAAATTATAGTTTAACTTTTGTCTCTTCAATTTAGGGCGCTTTTATGCATCAGAAACAAAAAAAAATCGTAATAATAAACTTCCAGGTCCAGATTTCAAGCCAGCTCACTTCCCGAAGCACATATATTTAATCATTTTGTACTGTTTCAAATCGATATTGTAACAATAGGTCGGCTCCTCTATTTTAAAATTTGGTAGAATAAAATCTAAAAGTATTTTAGTCTTTTTGGAAGAAGAAAAACCATATTAAAAAAATAACCAAAAACATACGTTCATCATTATTAACCAGCCGTGATCAAATGGATCTGCAACCATACAGGAGCGCTGGAGGTAAGAATTAGTGGAGCGAAACTTCAATCGTCGGTATTTTATTTTAGCAGCAAAATTAAGCCACAATCTCATTTTACTAGCTTCTTATGATGTTACTATTGTTGATTTCTGGAAAAAGGCAATAATGAGAAACAATTCATCCAGACTTTTATCTGATATACATTCTCGAAGGTGATCAACTCAGTCGCTTCAGTACTTTATTACAGTCTGTTAAAGTTTCCCGTTTATTTTAAAACGACAAAAATAATCCGAGACATGCTCGGAAGATTTATGCTTGTCTTCAATCGGATCTTCGATATTTGTTTTGCTCTCGATTTCAAAATATTTTCAGGAGAACACATCGATTTTTAACCAGTCAGACAGCTCTGTCAACTTATGCTTTGCACAAACCTACATAAAATCGACTTGACACTGATTTGGTGTTCTTTAACCTATTAGAACTCTGTAAGAATTAGTGGAGTCAAACCCAGGACAACAACAACAAGCAAAAATCCAAATTTTGTTTCATTTCCAAAACGTATGTAAGTATGGTCTATATAAGTTTACCTGCAACTTTAACAGAAGAAGAGGAAATACTTCGGCAGAAGTATGCAAGGTTAAGAAAAAAGGTAGATGTTACTGATTTTTTTAAAAACAAAAACGATCTGAGTTTTCCAGTTGGTGAAAAATTAAGAGTGGCCTAACTTTATTTGGTGTCACTTTACTCTCATTTATTTTCTAACAGACTTTGCCAAGTACCATATGTTTGCTGTTGCCATATTTGATCTGTTTAGAAAAAGCTGTATGTCGGGTGATGTTAAGAATATAGTGACCACCGGAAAATAATTAATTTCCAATCGTTGTCAGACATTTCACCCCAAGACTTTTCCTCCCAATACATTTCACCCCCAAAGTTGATGTGAAAAGTCTAGACTTTTTGAGATTTTCACCCCCAGTACAAATTTATTATAATATTTAAAATTTTATACCCATGATAATATTACATTTTAAATACCCCAAATCAAGTAAAAAATAATACATTAAAAATTGCTATTTTGTTTTATTTTTTTGTTCTTTGAAATTAAACTAATTAAAGATAGGTTAATATACTGTGAAAAAAATCATAAGTTTATGATTCTGGTTTCCTTATTCATGACAATGCTATGAACATTTTTTGAAAGTTTCACATTTATGCCTTAAAGTGACTGACTCACGGAATTTAGCTTTATTTTTTTGTTCTTTGAAATTAAACTAATTAAAGAGACGTTAATATACTGTGAAAAAAATCATAATTTTATGATTCTACATTGTGAAAACTGAAGACAAGAATTTGATTTTAACAGGATTCAAACCCATGCTCTTCAGGTCAGTAAAAGTAGAAGCAGCGACATAGACCACTGAGCCACTATGGAATATTCTTTACAAATGTCAAAATTAGCAATATAAACTAAGTATCTGCCCTGTGACTAACTGGGTAAATTTTTACTGCTAAAAGTGCCTCTAGTGTCAAAATTGGCCCCACACCGGGGGTCATAGTTTGCCTTATATGTATAATGTAAAACTTTTCAAAACTTCTTCTCTAAAACCACAAAGGCTAAAGCTTAGATATTTGGCATGAAACATTGTGTAGTGAACCTCTACCAAGTTTGTTCAGATTATATCCCTGGGATAAAAATTGGGCCTGCGGGGGGTCATAGATTTTCATTATATACATATAGTAAAAACTTATAAAATTATCCTCTGAAGCTTCAAAGGCTAGAGCTTAGGTATTTGGCATGAAACATTGTGGGCCTCTACAAAGATTGTTCAAATTATGGCCCTAGAGTCAAAATTGGCCCTGCCCTGGGGGTCATGGGTTTTCTTGATACACATATATACAAAAAGTGATCTCTGAAACCGAGAAGCTAGAGCTTAGATATTTGACATGAAACATTGTCTGGTGGACCTATTTCAAGATTGCTGAAATTAAAGCCTTGGAGTCAAAGTTGGCCCTGCCCAAGGGGACTCAGTGACCTACTTTTTTGTTTATTGATATACAGCTATGGAATTTGCACCATGTGCACAGATTCAGATGTAGAATTGAATTTAGATATGAACTGGACTAGATTTAGACCTAGTGACTTACTTTCTTGTTTTTTGATATACAGCTATAAAATTTGGACCATTTTCACAGCATCAGTTGTAGAATTGAACTTTTATATTAGATGACCTAAATTTTGACCTAGTGACCTACTTTGTTTGTTATTTGATATAAAGCTATGGAATTTGGACCATATGTGCACAGTTTCAAATGTAGAATTGAACTCTGATATGAGCTGGCCTAGATTTTGACCTAGTGACCTACTTTCTTGTTTTCTGATGTACAGCTATGAAATTTGGACCATTTGCACAGTTTCATATGTAGAATTGAACTTTGATGTTAGATGACCTAAATTTTGACCTAGTGACCTACTTTTTGTATTTAATATACAGCTATGAAATTTGGACCATATGTGCACAGTTAAAGATATAGATATGAACTTTGATATGAGCTGGCCTAGATTTTGAGTTAGTGACCAACTTTCTTGTTTTTTGATGTACAGCTATGAAATTTGTACCATGTGCACAGTTTCAGGTGTTGAATTGAACTCTGATATTAGATGACATTAATTTTGACCTAGTGACTTACTTTTTTGTTGTTTGATGTTCAGCTTTGAAAGTTAGACCATGTATATATTAAAAATTAAAAAAATATATTTTGCATAAAGTAAGGTCTAGTGACCAACATTGTTCAAATTCTTGTAATAAACACTAGCTTTCTCCGCTTTCACACAAATAACAGTCTGTCCTCAGGGAGCGCTTTGGGGCCAATGGCCCTCTTGTTTGAAGAGAAGTTCAACCAAAATTCCTGACTTTTAAGTGTAATTTCTGATAACTTCTCTTTGCAGAAAAAGCAGCTACAAGCTTTGAAGACAGTTAAGCCAGAGAGAGAACAAGTCAAAGAAAAACCAGCCAAAAGACGTATGTATTCAGAATAATATTTACAGCAGCAATGGTTGCATGCATTTCTTAATAAATATGTCATTTTAGTTCCACTTTTCGAAGTCTCTCAGTCTCACCTCTATATTCAATAAAAGGACATGCATACATGTAAAGGCATGTAAAAGTAAATGGGTGAAATACTTGCACAAGAGTTGTAAATGGATGAAAAATTTGTACTTAAATTTCAGTTCTATCAGACTCTCAGCTTGTAACAATTTCATTAACAAAGGAAAACTGTGCACACAGCTTGTACTGAAGTTTTGATAAAAAAAATACAATGATATATCCATCAGATAGAAAAATTAAATTTGATTAGATTGTTATTGCATATACAGTGACCTTTGATCGATCGCTTCATTCTCTATAATTTTATTTCACTTTATGTTACAGCTTCAGAATCAGCAGAGGATGCTAAGGAACAGGCAAAGAAGCTTGTAAAATCTGGGGTATGTTCTGGTTTATATATTGGTTCTGTTAGGAGGATTATGTTGTTAACAAATTTTATTACAAGCAGCAGCTGCTCTTTTTTAATGTAATGTTAATCTGGCATCTTTTTGACACATACGAGTTAAAACATGAGAAAAAGGGTCTTCTGTTGTAGTTCTAAACAGGAAAGACTTTTTGGCATAATTTGAGCATCATTTCTAGAAGTTAAAAATGTACCTTCATTACAACTGTCATTAATTAACAATGTTGTTAGTTTGTTACACTCCTGTAAAACATATGTATAAACTTCAGTTAAAATTTTAGAATAACAAAGTCATGACTTGTAAAATAAGTGCTGTTTATTCATTGGCTACCTAGTAATTCATATTTTCTAACAGGCTATAAAACTGAGTGATAAGAAGGAGAAACAAGGCTTTAAGAGATCCCGTAACCTTGAAAAGAAACTGCAAGACCCTGAGAAAACCCCGGCTACACCTGCCACTGTAGGGTTCCAGCCCTTTGTTGCAAGTCACCCAGATGATGAGGAAAGAAATGATAGAGAAGAAAGGGTAGGTTGTAACAAGACATTAAGAAATGGTAGAGAAGAGATGGTTGGTTGTAACAAGAAATTAAGAAATGATAGAGAAGGGATGGTAGGTTGTAACAAGACATTAAGAAATGATAGAGAAGAAAGGGTAGGTTGTAACAAGACATTAAGAAATGATAGAGGAGAAAGTATAGCTTGTAACAAGACATTAAGAAATGATAGAGAAGAGAGGGTAGGTTGTAACAAGACATTAAGAAATGATAGAGAAGAAAGGGTAGGTTGTAACAAGACATTAAGAAATGATAGAGGAGAAAGTGTAGGTTGTAACAAGACATTAAGAAATGATAGAGGAGAAAGTGTAGGTTGTAAAAAAGACATTAAGAAATGATAGAGAAGAGAGGGTAGGTTGTAACAAGACATTTAGAAATGATAGAGGGGAAAGGGTAGGTTGTAACAAGTCATTAAGAAATGATAGAGAAGAGAGGGTAGGTTGTAACAAGACATTAAGAAATGATAGAGAAGAAAGTGTAGGTTGTAACAAGACATTAAGAAATGATAGAGAAGAGAGGGTATGTTGTAACAAGACATTACGAAATGATAGAGAAGAGAGGGTAGGTTGTAACAAGACATTAAGAAATGATAGAGAAGAAAGTGTAGGTTGTAACAAGACATTAAGAAATGATAGAGGAGAAAGTGTAGGTTGTAACAAGACATTAGGAGAAATTTAGCGATAACAGGAGAAATTTTACACTTACATGTATCATAAAAAACAATATTCACATGATGTCAGAAAACATTTTGAAACAATAAACTCCAAAGATCTTGAAATTTACCATTGAAAAAGAGAAATTAGGATTAGCAGTGTTTGCAGTTAATATAGTTACCTCCCTTCCTTGATATAATCCCTTGGCATTCAAAAGAGGTAATATTTGAATCAATTTTGAAAATGCTTGTATCACATATACATCTTTACCTATCCTTCTGTACCCATAGGTATTAGCTGAAATTAAAATTTACATAAAAGGTGAAAGAATTACAGAAAACTGTTGTCTCCCCAGGACTCTGGCTTGGCAAAGTCTGCCCCCCCCCCCCCCCCATCACCCCTCCTTAAAATAGTATATTTTTCCCCTTTTCCAAAAGGAATCCCCATGAAAAATATATATCTATAAATCATGCGAAATTCCCCCCTTGCATGGACCCTGGCCCCAGTCTCAATATGCTAACAAGAGCCCTGCTCCCTTTGTAGACTCTTTGGTATCGCTAGTCAGAATGCAATTCTTCAGATGGGCTACGGACCTGATAATATTTTATATAGAATAATATTTTTCAGTGCATCAGATCTTTTCTTCATAATAAAAAGTTCTGAAAGGACCGAAAAGTATTTTGTACTCAGTGATTTTTTTTTAAGGCCTTTTTGGGGCCCAAATTAGGCCCCATTCCCCACCTAAAAAAGTATATATTTTTCCCCAAATATAGAACAATTTTCCCCTCAGAAAAAAAATATTGTTTTATAAAAAAATAAAAAAGATATTTAAAGAACGTCTGTTTATGTTCAGTTGAAAGACAATTATTGAATTCTAACCAACTCTGTAACCATGAAAATTGAATAGATTAGTCAGATTGTTTAAACATTAGCTGATTTGGTTTTTGTTTCCCCAAAATTCCCCAAAACCACTATTTTTCCCCACATGATGGGCCTTAAAAGTGGTTTATTTACTTCTAATATATTGCTAGTTTGCACATGATTTTATGATAAAGTGATCATATCTATGCAGTTGTACTGTATTATCTGTAGTTATGCAAAACACAACGTACACTTACAGAAAATTCCTTGAAGTTTATTGTTCTTTCTTTGAAAATTGTTCTATTTCTCAATGAATAAAGATGCTTTTGTTGTCATTACAGAGACCTAGGCAGCCACGAATGAGAGGCCTGTATGATAACTTTGTTCGTGGCGATAGGGGAGATAGAGGTAAAAATTCATTTTAAAACTCTGTAGATATCAATGAGTTACATACCTTCGTTATGTCTGAAAATAAACTACAACATCACATTTAAAGTCTTTCAGCATAGCTTTAAAACTAAATATATTATACCTGTATAAAAAAAATAGAGCTTTCAAACATTTTCTGATTTGCGTAAAGTAAAACAAAGCATAATTGAATTAAGTAGTTAGATATTTTAAATCAATCATTATATTGATATTGTTAATGGTCTATTGCATAGTTTCCTATAATTGTATAAATACAACTTCTGACAACTGCATCAGGGAATCAATTCTTTGACTCAGCGGTTAGAATGTTGGACTTCGGTGTGCTAAGATTGTGGTTTGAATCCCACTGTGGGTTATGTATTCTAAGATGCATTGCATCTTTCTATTACAGACTTTCATGTTTGTAAGAATATATTTTCAAAAGAAATGCTCAAACTTTGTTATATTTTTAACAGAGTGCTCTGGTATACTTGAGATTTGCAATTGCACTGATTTATAGAATTGGTTGCTAGGTCATTAAGCAGCATTATTGTTTGATCTTTGCTCTATGTGTGTTTCAGGTTTTGACAGAGAAGAAAGGCGGGAAGAGAGAGACAGACGTGACAGACCAGAAAGAGAACCTCTGCCTAAAAAAGGTATGGTTGTGAGTTTTCTTCTTTTATAGCAATGCTGTGGTATCTTATGGATTTAGTATTAGTCCTTTACAATGCTGTTGTCCAGAATTATTGATCATGTAGGACTTTTAGACTTTTATTTCACTGCATATTACCCTCAGTATACAGGAAAGAGGAAGTGCCTAAATTGTTAGCTGTCAGCTACTTAAAAAATGGTAAAAAGATATCTGTCCAGTAGTGCCTAGCATAATAAGATAATCATGCAGTCACACATTTGAGAAGCAGTGGTAGAGGGGTAGAATGCTTGACTCCCAGTCTTGTTAGAATCCCATGGGTGTGGGGGGAGTGGGGGCGGGGAACAAGTATCCAGTGACTTTTCCATATTTCTCACTTGTTGTGAGCACTAGTTTGAAAGCAAGAAGCAGTTACTAAGTGGGATTGATATAAGGAGTAAGATTTGGTTTCCTAGTCAGTGTAACATAAGTACGTATGAACTAAAATTATAATCAGAAAACTTGTACTTATGTCTGCTTGGGTTTTATCATTACCTTGGAAGGCCGGCTCATGCAGTAGGTCTCGCTCAGAATATAAACAAGCATTTTACATCCCTTATACTGTACTGGTTAATATCTGTTATAGGTAACACAGTATATGTCCATGGCCATGGTGCAACTGAAGAACTGTTAAGGAAGGCATTTCATAACTTTGGTACCATTGTAAATATTTCACTAGAAAAGGAGAGAAAGTAAGTAAAAGTAATCTTTGTTCATTGATCTATCAGTCTTAAAACTTAAGATTTGTAAATTTATTTGGACATTTTGGAAGCTAGTGGTTATTTCAGGTGCTGGAATGCTGGCATAGGTTTTGTTACCTTTCACTGACTAAGTCTTCTTACTGGCCAGGGCCTAAATATGTGATGTTTTGTTGATTCTGAAAAGTACATGTAGGTAGGGGTCAAGGGGCTGTCTTTTAGGTTTGGTATGAGTTTAAATCCCTATATCTGTTTCAGGCAGTTAACCTAACATTTATTTCTAGGATGGACCAGTAGTAGACACCCATTATCTACAAGGTATTGCCAACATGGCTATGCTCTTTTCTAGAGTCTGGAATAAGTGCAACATGTTGCAGATTAATTATAAATTAATACATTTTGTACTTGATTGATATGGAAAGAAATTGAGCTTCAACTTAATGTAACAATAGCTTTGTAGAGTTTTCTCCCCTTTCTGTAACAATCCACTTGGAACAAATCACTTGAATTACAATCACATGGACCATAAACAGTTCTTTTGGTCTGAAGTAATTGTTTATTTAACCGTAAGTCATGACATCTGAAGTTAATGTGTTTATAGATTTGTAAATCATATTTGACAGAAGCTTAAACTGATCAATGATACCATAACAGCTGTTTCTTTTCTTCTGGCCTTCATTATGAAGGTGCATTCACTTTTTACATATGAGTAATTGTATATAGGAAATACATCTTATTTGTATGGTTAATGCATAGCATATGCAAATGTCAGTTATAAAAATGTCATAGAAGGTATGACACAATCGTTTATTTATTATAATGGTGAATAAATAAGACTGTTTTGGTATTTTCAGTTGTGGGTTTGTAACCTTTGACAAGATGGACTCAGCAGATATGGCCATTCAAGAGGTCTGTGTTTTTACTGTGTTTGATATTGCAAGTTTTAATCCTAGGCCACTCCTTTTTTATCTTTGTTTTATGGAAATGTTTTGTAAAAGTGTCCACTTGAGGGTCAAAGGTGGGGTTTTCAGGAATTTCTGTGCTTACTTTAGTAGAGATATAGAACAATACTCTTCATATATGGGGGTGATATGGATCAGTCTTGGGGTGATATGGATCAGTCTTGGGGTGATATGGGCCATTCTGGAGATGAAATTAATACCTTTATCAGGTTTATTCTTTTTGAACACTGTGATGTCATGTTGTGTAATGAAGTCTTATTAAATTAATTAAACCTTACATGATTTCTTTCATTCAATGACATTATCAGTTCTTTGAAACCTGCAAGTTAAATGTATCATAACATGATATGGTGTTCCTGTAATCTGTTGTATTTTTGATGTCTAAAACAAGCATAAGCAACATCATGATGATAGTCTTTTTTATCATATCATGGTGTGAATGCAAAAAATGCTATCTGCTTCTTTATTTCCTAGCATTTAGAACTTCTGCACATTCAGCCCTCAATATATTCTACGGTGTTTTATTAGATATCACCCTCGATATATCAGTGGTGCTTGCCTTTCAGTATATCAAGTCAAAATTTTCAGTCAGTGACAGCCCTAATTTAAACTGATGTTGGCCTTTCCATGTATAGATAAGAAAATTTCAATCACTGACAGTCCTAATTAAAACTGATGTATTCTTCCATGCCTTTAGGTTGATGGTGCTATGATTGATAGTGTACAGCTGAGAGTATCCATGGCAAGGAGGCAACCATCTTTCGAGAACACCAACCAAGATCCTTCAAACACGTCCTGGGCTTCAATAGGTAACTCTCATACACCATCCAACTTTAAAATTTTCTATTTTTTTTCACTTTTTTGAAGACCCTCACCACCCATAAATATGAATAATCAGACCCATCACCCAGCTTTATGCATTTTCTTGAAACTCCATCACCCACAATAACGAATTTTACAACATATCCCTGTCTTTATTTTTTTTGTGCAAACCCCACTGAGCTTATTAATTCTTTTAAAGGAAGAAGGCTGCTTTATCTTTCCAGGATTGAATTATTGTGGTTTTTGCATGCTGAGTTTATGTCTGAAAACTGACACAGGTACAGTTACAGAAGACCATGGACCTCCGTAGTACTACGTAGCTTGATTATTTTGTCTAATATATATTGATAGGAAAAATGTATTACCTTTAACTTTTGCCGAAGCCAATGGCATGTAGCCATTTCATGACGACGTCTATCGTTTTCCATGATTTTTCATCTGCCATGGTGGTTGCGAACACAAGGGAGGGAACTAATGAATGTTGGTTATGACTAATCTCTGCATGATTCTTTAACATTCAGCAGACAAAACTAATGCAACACAGATATTGCTATTTTTCATTAATTTAATTATTGAATTAATATGGGTCAATGGACCCCACCCTACCCCAATAATTTTTGTATTTGACAAGGACCCATGACCCATAATTACAATTTTTTTAAGGAACCCCAGCATGCATAATTATAATTTCCAGTTTACCCCATCACCCACAATTAAAAATTTCGGGTACCGTCCCCTCCCCCAATACACTTATTACTGGCATTACCCTTCCACTGCACCAGTCATTTTTAACACTTACACTCAGGTGAGCCATTAATGTCAATTTTGGCCCTTAAGTAATGTTTTTAATGCTTGAAAATCCAAGTCTTCCTACTATCATAGGCTTCAGAAAGAAAGTATTATACATGTATACCAGCAAGCTTCTATCCAGATTTTCTTTTCAAAATTCTTCTGTTAAATCCTTCCAAAAACGTTGCACCCTAGTGTAGGGGTATAGTGTTAGACTCCAAGTGTCTGCTGATAGACTTGGACCATAATATCCCATCTTTTGATATGAGTACTAATTGAAAGTTCAGGAAGTAGTGCATGTACTAGAGTAACTAACATAAGTTGCCAGAACTTTTTCTGATGTTGACATATTGGAAGTCATGGGTTTGAGTCCAAATGCCGACTGTGACCTTTTAAATAAATTTGCCAGTATCATATGGAGTATGCGAGTCGTGTATTGGTCATCCTGAGGAATGATTGTTTGTTAAATTGCCTGGTATAATTTGAATTGTAAAAAAATTGTAGAAATAAACTAATGGAACTAAACCTACAGTTGACATAAGATGAATAAATTTTATAAACAAATGAAACAAATTCAAAAGTATTGATTATATTTTCAGCTACAAACAACTCACAAAAAGGCTCGTTCAAGGATAAAAGAGAAGTAGTGGAATACGAAGATGACATGTTTTGATGAACATTTTCACAGACGTTAGAAAATGTGAAAACACATCTGTGTTCAGCTTGAATTACAGCAGTTTTATCTGACAACTTTTTGAAAGAAGTAGGAAAATAGCACAGTTTTTTAGGAATTTGTTGAACAAGAACAGGGGTAGTTCAGTGTTACTGGCAACTCCTGTGGAAAAAAAGAAAGATAGTTAAGAGTTGCTGCAATCTCTTAGTCGAGAAAAGATATAGTACAGTTTTGCTGCAAAGAGATAGACAAGAAACTGTAGAACAGTTTTGCTGCAGTTTAACAGACAAGATAATGAGCCAGGTGTGACCTAACTATACATGTGTGTATGGGAGTTGCCAGTCATATTGGAGCAAAGAGGGAGTTAGCTTACCACACTGGAGCTAAGGGAGAACCTACAGTGATCAGGAATTGTGTCCTTATTGGCCCGAAGCTGTTAGTTTCCTAAGTATTTGATGTTCAGTAGAAAGTATTCTATATTGTACAGATTTTCTGCATTTCATTGGACAGGATGACATCAAGGTGCATTTAAACTTTGTAAATTTAAGTTCGTGAACATTTTGAGGTGAATTTAGAAAAAGCTTGACAGTCAGATTCCTAAGTTGAATGGATTGGGTCTTCAGTGTTACAGAAGTCTTTGATGTATTATAGCTTGAGAAAATGTTGAAGGTTCTCTACAAAAGGTTAAAGGGTTTCAATCGAATATTTAGGGTTTTTTCACCAGATGTTGATGGCTTTCAACCAAATGTTGAGGTGTTTTCCACCAAATGTTGAGGGGTTTTCCACCAAATGTGAAGGGGTTTTCAAGCAAATGTTGAGGGGTTGAAAGGTATTGAAATGGTGGTCAAACCAAAGTTAACATTAGAAATCTTTATAGTTTTCCAGCTAATAAGTGACCTGATTAATAATGAGTTAAACTGAGAATTAGCATTTGCTATAAATGCTGTTTTTCACCAAAAGGTAGCCACATGTACTATCTTAACATTATATTCTAAATTTCTATATGGGTGTAATAGGGTTACATGAAAGATTGTGACACAGAAGCTGTCATCTTCATTTGAGTTGAGAACTATAGAGTTGGAATGTAAAGAATTAGATGTCTGTGAAGTTTGCTGTCATTGCAATATAAGGCATAGTCTCAACGTAAGTTTTATTTGTACAAGATACATATACATTTGTATGTTAAATGATAAATGAATTAGATTTGTACATACATTTTTGTATGGTCCTTTTTATGATCATGCGTCAATAAAAAGTGTAATATACATTTGATTGTTTTTGTTAAATAAATGAATTATTTTCATATATGGTTTGTTGTTGCACATTTAAGAAACTGTTCTGAAATATCAAGTCATTTATTGATTAAAACGTGATACCTGCAGTGATTTTTGGCAATTCATCTATTTGAAAATATGTAAATTTTACCCCAAAAATGCAATCAGCAAGGTAATATATTGAATTGAATTTAATGGCACATTGTTGCCTGATTACCATGAAGTGTTTTTTGTACAGCAGTAAAAACATTCCAAGTCTGGGTTAATTAGTTATAGGCCTCTTCCTTTAGACACAATCTCTTTGTAAGAGGCATGAACTAGTACTTTATTTAAAGTTCCTGACATAGTTTAGTAGAGCCCTGAGATTTCAAGTACTGAATATAATGTATGATACTCCCTGGTACTTAACATGTACATTGAACATATTATATACAATTCTCATTATTTAGGTTGAATTTGTTACTCACTTTGCAACAAGATGTTTTCCAGGTATAATGCACACAACTCTATCTATTTGATTTGATTTGATTTATCATCAGTATTGGTTGCCCATATGACTGACGCACCTCGCAGAAGTTAGTTATTTTAGGTTGTGGGGGGATAGTGCCAGATACAGAAAGCACCCCATTCTTTTTTCCATGCTAAGTGTACAACAGTGATACATGGGATCTCAATTTAACATCTCATCCAAAAGTGTAATGTTAGTGGAGGAGTGGAGGGTCGATCTCGCGACCCCTGTTTTACCAGTACAGCGGATTACCATTGGCCATTGTGCTCTATATATATTTTTTGTTTTTCTTAAAGTTTTCAAATAAAACTTGTTTATTAGATTTGGGAATGTTGTTTGCACAAGCAGGCAGGCAGGTGGCTGAGCGTCAAACAGAATGGTTTCCACTCAATAATTGTAATTAAGAAAGAGATATCAATAGAGGCTCAGCAGGGTCAAGGTCACTGGCATAGAAAAATGAAAATGGTTTGGGCTAAATAACATCAGTTGTGAAAGAGATACTGAAATGAAACTTGGTATATACCAGTAGGTGGTATGAAGATACAGGAATAAATCTTTCAATAAATAAGAACTATCATGACAAGACTGTTAAGGCGTTCCATAAAAGTCCACCCTGCCCCCCTAAAAAAAATGGATCAATTGTTGTTTATTTTGATTTATGGTACGCAACAGCTGTATCAGAACTTAGAAAATTTCTGTTAACTGCAGGATATATGTTTTGAATTGCAACAGCTGTCTTACTGCCTCAAATTGCCATTCAATAAGTGTTGCTTGATACTCTCTTATTTCATATCTATGATATTTAAATCTGCTTGGAATTCATGTGGTCTTTTCATTCTGAGCAAGAATTTGATGAAAAGTGAGACACATGTTATATGTAAAACCTGCTTACTGAATCCTATTTCATTACAGGGGCGTTGAGTAGGGGATAGAGGATTCTCTTAAACGGCTTGCTAAGTACACAGATCGAGCAAAAATTATCTACGATCTGGACTCGAACTGCGACCACTAACTACTCAAAATGACTCATTAAAAATAAATCAGGGACATAAGAAAGCTAATACTACAAATATGTCATAAGAACAGAAAAACGCCCATCAAAAGCAACTAGAACTGCCACTGTCCTGGTGCCGATACCCCCGCATGCCACCTTGTCAGTGGGTATTGATATATGGGAACATGTTGAACATGCCCCGGACTAAAATTAAGTATGCTAAAGAAAGTTACGGTTCTTGGGCACTGCACTTTTCCTCAATGAGATCTATCTATCGATGGAATTTCAAGTTGATACCTCCAATACTTTTTGAGTTCTGGCCTGGACAAAAATTATGTATGAAAAATTACAAAGAGCAATAACTCCAAAATTATGGAAAAAAGAGTTATGGTTCTTAGGCACTGCACGTCTTCTTAATAAGATATATCAATCTATGAAGTTTCAAGTTGATGCCTCCAATAGGTTTTGAGGTATGCCCGGACAATAAAAACCCCGACGGCTCCAAAATGATGCATTAGAGAGTTAAGGTTCTTAGGCACTGCACTTCTCCTCAACGAGATCTATTTATCTATAAAGTTTCAAGTTGATATCTCCGATTTTTTTTTTAGTTATGCCCCGGACAAAAATAAAGTATGAAAAAAATACAAAGGGCATTCACTCCGATAGTTTTTGAGTTATTCCCCGGATAAAAATAAAGTAAGAAAAATTACTAAGGGAATTATGCATAAAAGAGTTATGGTTCTTGGGTACTGCACCTCAATGAGATCTATATATCTATGAAGATTCAAGTTGATACCTCCAAAAGTTTCTGAGTTATCATTCCACGGACAAAAATTAAGTAGGAAAAAATTCAAAGAGCAATAATTTCAAAATTACGGAAAAAGAATTTTGGTTCTTGGACACTGCAGTTCTCCTCAATGAGATCTATAGAGTATGAAAAATAACAAAGGGCAATAATCCCAAAATTACGCAAAAGAGAGGTATAGTTCTTAGACACTGCATTTTGCCACAATGAAGTCTATCTATGAAGTTTCAAGTTGATACCTTCAATAGTTTTTGAGTTATGCCCCGAACAAAAATTAAGTATGAAAAATTTCAAAGAGCAATAATTCCAAAATTATGGAAAAAGGAGTTATGGTTCTTAGCCACTGCATTTCTGCTCAATGAAATCTATCCATCTATGAAGTTTGAAGTTGATACCTCAAATAGTTTTTGAGTTATGCCCCGAAGGCCGGACGTACAGACGGAGAAGCTGATTCCAGTATCCCCCACCCCCACCCGCCTTTACAACTGCGTTGTACGTGGGTATAATAATAATATAAATTTTAGATTTTCAAGAAAGAAGCGAGTTTATTGTCTCATAACCACAGAGTGACTTAATAAATAACATGTTTTATATGTCCTTGGTGAAAGAACTACACTTATTTTTTCTTTACGGAATACTATTTCCGCCATAGACTTGTTTACGTAACAAATACTCGAAAATCAGAAATTAAGCTTAAAATTTGGACAATTTCGCGGTGAAAATGTATGGTCAAAATATGATGGTGTTTTCAACTCGATATTATCGCGCAAATTTTATCTTGTCGACCCGTCATTTTGCTCGAAAGGTTGACATTAAACGGAGTTAATTTCTACTTATGGCGCTAAATTTTCGACCAACAAGTTGATATTCTTACGCGCAAACGCCAATTTGTCCGCGGAAAACAGAAATTATAGAACTACACTACGGAATCTTGTTTCAGCCATCGACTTGTCTACTTAACAAATACTCGACAACCAGAAATTAAGCTTGAAAGGTTGAAATTTATGTTGATGTATTTGACTCGAAAGTAACTACTTTTCGCGCCGGATCGCTGGTCGAGACAGATTCCTGGCGAGTCTCGAAAGAATGGCTCGAAAGCTATAAGAAGTTGCAGTAATTAAGAAGTTCTCGACCCAAAATTTCGACTACTGGGTCTTTAAAAAAAATCCTAACTTCTTAGAGGATTAACATTCTTTACGTTGCCGGTACAGACGGAAATATCCGGCTAGAGTGTAACTGTTTGAGGCGGTAACGAGGCTCTGCTGTGTTGATCAAAATAGCACAGGAAAAAAGAAGAAAAATAAAAAAAAGAAAGAAAGAAAAAAGTTTTGCACATGAGTTGATGGTTTAATCGTTTCTCACTCAGGATCAATACAACATTGTTTGATTGTAAAGATAAAGAAAGTAACAAACGCTGAACATGTTAAGTTTCAATAACAACAATAAAATGTAACAAAGGTTTATCGGATTGTAAACGTGTTTCTTTCTTATGCACGAACATTTTCAAGTGGTCTTTGTAAAATCTAGTTTGTTAAAGGTTACATTAGAAAAAAAATGGATGGTATTGTTTTCCAGACACCAATTTACTGGCTTATTTTCTCAACTCTTCAAGGTATTAATTTTTACTACTATTGGGATTTTGTTATTGCACTGCTTTGATTTTAGAATAAATCTGATTTTAAGATGAAATTTCAAATGCTTTTATTTCTATGTAGTAAATCGAACGTCTATTTCTAATAGTTTAAGCTGACCCCAACATCATTATTGTTCGTGAATGTTTTTATCAAAGTATTTATTTAAATTAATTTTCTTGTTGCAGTTGACATTACCTACAATTTACCAATGATATACTTAAATCTTTTTTATTGGTCCATTCGCTATAAAATGAAAAAAAAAACAGTTGATAATTTAAAGAACACACTTCCCATTTATTTCCTTAGAGCATTTTGAACCTAGAAAGTATTCATTTGGAACAAATGGCCATCAACCCATAGCTGGTACAACAACAACCTATTATATAAGGGCTACTATTAATAGATTAAGGTGCGGATGTGGTCCAGTGGTACCGCGCTGGAATGGTATACCAGGGGTCCCGAGTTCGATCCCCCGCTCCTCCACTAACATTACTTATAGTCTTTCGGATGAGACGTTAAACTGAGGACCCATGTATCAGTGTTATACACTGAGCATGAAAAAGAACCAGGGGTGTCTCTGGAATGGGATGCTTTCTGTATCTTGCACTAACCCCAAAACATAAAATAACTAATCTCTTCAGGGGGCGTCGGTCATATGGGCAACCGGTACCGACGATAAATAAGCTCAAATAGATAGATAGACATTAAGGTTATCTGTTGCACTTAGAAATTGTGTTCGTTACACTGACACTTGATAATAATTCATTCAATATCATTCACATTTACACAATTTTAAAGAAAACGGAACACTTTAGGTTTTAGGATATGCCTCTTTCAGCAGTATATCTGTTTTGAGTTAATTTATTATTGGCACTGTACTCCCATATGATCGACGAAAACCATAAGGATGTAGTTATGTAAGGTTGTGAGGGATAGTACATGATATTGAAAACCTGCCATTTCCGAGACACTGCTGTTTCATTTACATGGTTAGTGTATAGAAGTCACCAGGCTGATGATGTAAATTTGTTTTATATCTTTGTAAGAGATCTCGAAAAAATAAAATATAAAGCAAAAGATTGATAAAATACCAGAACCAGGTTAACGAAATCTATCTCATTCGTTTTGTGTGTTAAATAAAAGATAGAAATTATATGTTCGTTTTAAGATTTTGTTTGTTTACAAGTAAGTCTAGCATTTTTTAGAGCTAAAGACAGACGGACAGACCAGAAAGAGAAATATTTTCAAATTTGTGAATAAATTGATTAATGGAAAAAAAAACATGAATGAGACGATGACTCCAAAAATGACTTAATAAATGAAAGGACGAAAGAATTGGATACGCGAGAACAAATAAATAAGTAGAAAAATAACAGGTTTTTGAAAATTCATCCATCAAATACAGCAAGAAAATATAAATTTATACCATTTAGTGTCCATTATCTTATTGCAATTTAGTTTCTAAATGTCGAGGCGAGGACTCTCTGAAATTCCTGGCTATAGCTGACTGGGGTGGCACAGGCATTTCCCCTTACACTACCGAAATTCAGAAGCGCGTGGCTCAGCAAATGGCGCTACTGGCATCAAGGGAGAAGATTAGCTTCATCATTTCTCTTGGGGACCATTTTTATCCCAGTGGAGTCAAGTGTGCAACTGATTCACGGTTTGAGGTAGATTATAGCTTTATTTTAAAAAATGATTAATGTAAAACTTATATTTGTACATCAGTTCATATATTTGTAACAATTATCCACATCGGCCTAATCTACCTTAACGTTGAAATTTCGCTTTTTATAGCTGATAACTCTTTTCATTCACAGAGAACTTATATGTATTACTTCAAGATCAAAAGTAATGTACCGAGTTTCCTATTTATTGAGCAAGTCTTTTAAAGTTTTTTCAAGAAAAAAAAACACCGAGCTTCAATTGCACGAGGGCATGGCGCTTCCTACGCTAATGGTTTCTTTATATAAATTGTTAATTTTGCAGGAAACTTTTGAGAAGGTCTACCACTACAATACATTATCCATTCCATGGTATTTAGTAGCCGGGAATCATGACTATGTGGGCAACGTGAAAGCTCAAATAGATTATTCTTCTTATTCAGATAGATGGTAAGGTATTGCATTTGAATCTCTAACAAAGAACGTAAATAAAACTCTAGTGGTGAATTGTTTTGCTGTTATGTGACATGTTCGATGCCCCTGCTCTAGAAAAACAACAACAACAACAAAAGAAAAACGCAAAACTATTTGTATTACCTCTGTTCCAGACCTTTAATCCAATATTTCGATGCTGCCCACGTGATAGTACAATAGCATGAGGTGTCTATTGAACTGAACTACTTTCATTATTCTGTAATTATGTTGTGCGAAATCCTAAGAATCAAAGTATGGGTCTTTTTTATTTATTTATTTAAAGGAAAAACTATTCTAAATGATTTTTCAATGCAGTTATAACTGCTTAAAGACGGTTTAACTTTGAAACACAATGATAAATGCCGAAGAAACTGAAGACGGCCTGGTTTCGAAACACAGTGATAACTGCCTAAATATCTGCATTTGGCTTGTTTTCTAAACGCAATGATAACTGCATAAGAATCTGCATTTGGCTTGATTTCGAAACACAATGATAACTGCGTAAGAAACTGCAGACGGCCTGGTTTCGAAACACAACGATAACTGCCTAAGAAACTGCAGACGGACTGGTTTCGAAACACAATGATAACTGCCTAAGAAACTGCAGACGGACTGGTTTCGAAACACAACGATAACTGCCTAAGAAACTGCAGACGGACTGGTTTCGAAACACAATGATAACTGCCTAAGAAACTGCAGACGGACTGGTTTCGAAACACAATGATAACTGCGTAAGAAACTGCAGACGGCCTGGTTTCGAAACACAACGATAACTGCCTAAGAAACTGCAGACGGACTGGTTTCGAAACACAACGATAACTGCCTAAGAAACTGCAGACGGACTGGTTTCGAAACACAATGATAACTGCCTAAGAAACTGCAGACGGACTGGTTTCGAAACACAATGATAACTGCCTAAGAAACTGCAGACGGACTAGTTTCGAAACACAATGATAACTGCCTAAGAAACTGCAGACGGACTGGTTTCGAAACACAATGATAACTGCATAAGAATCTGCATTTGGCTTGATTTCGAAACACAATGATAACTGCGTAAGAAACTGCAGACATCCTGGTTTCGAAACACAACGATAACTGCCTAAGAAACTGCAGACGGACTGGTTTCGAAACACAACGATAACTGCCTAAGAAACTGCAGACGGACTGGTTTCGAAACACAATGATAACTGCCTAAGAAACTGCAGACGGACTGGTTTCGAAACACAATGATAACTGCATAAGAATCTGCATTTGGCTTGATTTCGAAACACAATGATAACTGCCTAAGAAACTGCAGACGGTCTGGTTTCGAAACACAACGATAACTGCCTAAGAAACTGCAGACGGACTGGTTTCGAAACACAATGATAACTGCCTTAGAATCTGCATTTGGCTTGATTTTGAAACACAATGATAACTGCCTAAGAAACTGCAGACGGCCTGGTTTCGAAACACAACGATAACTGCCTAAGAAACTGCAGACGGACTGGTTTCGAAACACAATGATAACTGCCTAAGAATCTGCATTTGGCTTGATTTCGAAACACAATAATAACTGCCTAAGTATCTGCATTTGGCTTGATTTCGAAACACAATGATAACTGCCTAAGAAACTGCAGACAGCCTGGTTTCAAAACACAGTGGTAACTGCATAAGAATCTGCATTTGGCTTGTTTTCTAAACACAGTGATAACTGCGTAAGAAACTGCATTTGGCTTGTTTTCTAAACACAGTGATAACTGCATAAGAATCTGCATTTGGCTTGTTTTCTAAACACAATGATTACTGCATAGGAATCTGCATTTGGCTTGTTTTCTAAACACAGTGATTATTGCATAAGAATCTGCATTTGGCTTGTTTTCTAAACACAGTGATTACTGCATAAGAATCTGCATTTGGCTTGTTTTCTAAACACAATGATTACTGCATAAGAATCTGCATTTGGCTTGTTTTCTAAACACAGTGATTACTGCATAAGAATCTGCATTTGGCTTGTTTTCTAAACACAGTGATAACTGCGTAAGAAACTGCATTTGGCTTGTTTTCTAAACACAGTGATAACTGCATAAGAATCTGCATTTGGCTTGTTTTCTAAACACAGTGATAACTGCGTAAGAATCTGCATTTGGCTTGTTTTCTAAACACAGTGATAACTGCGTAAGAAACTGCATTTGGCTTGTTTTCTAAACACAATGATAACTGCATAAGAATCTGCATTTGGCTTGTTTTCTAAACACAATGATAACTGCATAAGAATCTGCATTTGGCTTGTTTTCTAAACACAATGATAACTGCATAAGAATCTGCATTTGGCTTGTTTTCTAAACACAGTGATAACTGCATAAGAATCTGCATTTGGCTTGTTTTCTAAACACAATGATAACTGCATAAGAAACTGCATTTGGCTTGTTTTCTAAACACAGTGATAACTGCGTAAGAAACTGCATTTGGCTTGTTTTCTAAACACAATGATTACTGCCTAAGAATCTGCATTTGGCTTGATTTCGAAACACAATAATAACTGCCTAAATATCTGCATTTGGCTTGATTTCGAAACATAATGATAACTGCCTAAGAAACTGCAGACGGTCTGATTTCGAAACACAATAATAACTGCATAAGAAACTGCAGAAGGCCTGGTTTCGAAACATAATGATAACTGCCTAAGAAACTGCAGAAGGCCTGGTTTCGAAACATAATGATAACTGCCTAAGAAACTGCAGAAGGCCTGGTTTCGAAACATAATGATAACTGCCTAAGAAACTGCAGAAGGCCTGGTTTCGAAACATAATGATAACTGCCTAAGAAACTGCAGAAGGCCTGGTTTCGAAACATAATGATAACTGCCTAAGAAACTGCAGAAGGCCTGGTTTCGAAACATAATGATAACTGCCTAAGAAACTGCAGACGGTCTGATTTCGAAACACAATAATAACTGCATAAGAAACTGCAGAAGGCCTGGTTTCAAAACACAATGATAACTGCCTAAAAAATTGCAGAGGGTCTGATTTCGAAACACAATGATTAATGCCGAAAATCGGAAAAACGGTTTGATTTAGAAACACATTGATAGCTATCGAGGAAACAGCATGATTTCGAAATTTATCTATACATTTGTACTAGAAAATGCTATTCTAACCTATTAATAATGCCTAGTGTCTACAAAAGTAGTCTTAGGCAAACAGTGCCGACCCAGATGAAATAAGGGTTTTCACCGTTTGCATAAAGGACTATCTTCCCTAAATAGAAAGAAATTGAAATCTTATACCAGAAACCCTTTTAACTGAAAATAGAATCGTCCAACTAACACGGTTGAAATAATCCATTGGGCATAAATGGGTTAATGTGAAAATGATCAATAGTTAAAGATGCAAGCCAACAGATGTGAAAGATGGAAATAAAACGATACATTAATGTGTTTTGATTGTATAAAGCAGAAGATATGTACTGTCACACACGGAGCAGCCTGTTGTGTTGATTGTGATCAGTGTAGCTATTTGAACTTCGATCGCTGTAGTGTTGTTGTTAACCTTGTACAAACTTAGGCCATACGAAATCTATTCTTAGTAACACGCCCGTCTAAAGCGCGATGACTGTTCTGGTTGAAAAAAACTACATGTATAGGAAGACAGGCATACAGTAGTTTTGCAGTGAGCTCATGGAACAAAAGGCGATGAAGCTGCCTGATTTGAGCCAGTAAGAAAAGTATTACGAAAGCGTACGATATTACTAAAATTAAAACAGTATTACCTCACCTAGGAAGAGCAGTGGTCGATATGTTAGTGTACTAAACTCCCAAATCTGAAGGGCGCTGGTTCGAATCCAAGCAGGTGTGAAATTTTTCAGTGACTTTCCACATACCACACTTTCGGTGGGGCAATGGTTTGAGCCCAGGGGGCAGTCATCGAACAGGATTAATTTATGTTGAAAGAATATGTTTACAGATCAATGTAAAAAAACTTTAAACTTCATAGTCTGTGTTAATCATCTATCAGTTCAAGGTCGAAGTTCATAAAGCATCCTCTTCACCTAGATAGTTTTGACCTGGCACACGAAAATATGGCGCGTCTGTAACAGATTATACGTTATAATCCAAAATCGACCAGAAAGTTCTACGAAAGTGAAGCACCATAGAATCATTTACACCACGCATGTAACTTTATAGCTGAACTTCTAATGTAAGATTTTAGTCAGTATTTAACAAGTGAGCAACTTTTTTATAATCTCTTTTTTTAAAATATGCGTCCAGATGTGAACAATTTTATTTTCTTCAAAGGGGCAAAACTTTTGCCCAGGTATACTATCAAACGACAAGTTCAATTAATTTTTAATTCCAATGTATTTTAGGACTTTCCCTGACTATTACTACAAGATAACAAAGTCTATACAAGGAGGGAAAACACTGGACATAATTCTTCTTGACACTGTGATACTGTGCGGAGTAATATGGGATGAACACCAGTCTGGACCTAAGAATATTGAAGATTCCGAAAAGGAATGGGCGTGGCTTGAAGAAGAGCTAAAGAGTTCGACGTAAGATATACTTTTCGATTTTTTGTTTGTTTGTTTGTTTGTTGTTTGTTTAAAAAGTCGCTAATGCGCCCGGTCTGTCTGTGACGACTGATGTTAACGCACGTGCTTCAGCACACAAGCAATGGTACAAGCAATAGAAGTACAGGCTGGTTTTACAATGTCATCATGAATTGTGCTTTGTAGATGATAAATGTACAAGAAAAATTTGCTTCGCAAACGCACTATTATAGAATTGCGAATACTTGATAAAGTGTTTGAAGTGTTACAATGTTTAAAAAAAACCTTATCCGTTTTAGGGCGGACTATCTCCTTGTTGGGGGCCACTATCCTGTACACTCTACTGGATGGAATGGACCAACACACATGCTTGTTCGACGCCTTGAACCTTTGTTGTATAAATACAAAGTCAGTGCCTATATATCGGGACATGAACACAATCTCCAGGTAAAGACACAAAATTTGTCTTATTTATAGCATGATAAAATTTGATATATTCAGTGTTTACATTTGTATTGCTAATATACAATTTTTGACTAGTGTGCCATTGAATATGATGTGATATTCACCGAGGCTTCGCCGAGGCCAATATAACATTTGGCCGGTGAATATCACATCATAGTCAATGGCACACTAGTCAATAACTGTTTTATTTTATGACTACATACAATTTCTACTAAGGTTTCTCCCAGACTGATTTTACATTCATCACAATGTGTTAATTTTTTGTAGGACTTTAAATATACTCATTTCCTCACATTACAATAATACTCGGAAGTCTGACAGGTGATTTTGAAATCCAATATAACATCAAAAAATAAAAACAAAAATACACCAGACGCCATTTCTTAGAAAAAGTCTAAGTGTCCGGATGTATTTTGTTTATTTCCCGGCATCAGAGTAATTTTGTTAATTGAGTGCCGGGCACCAGACAGCACTACTACGAGTATCAACAGCAATCTATTTTTAGACCTAAAATATAACATGGGAAAACCCATAATGCAGGAATATAACGATATATTGTTGGTCGCCGACTGCGCTTTGAACCAATGGGATCGCGTCTATTTATAGGTCATATAATAAAATAATATACTTGTAATAAATTTGTATCGTAAATTTGTTTTTCATGTAAACCAACAGAAATATACTTTCATTTTCAGCATATTCAGATGGAAAAAGACGGGAAGGTTATTAACTATTTTATAACAGGAGCTTCAAGTACGGTCTCTGACATGTATAATCATTGGCACACAATACCGTTTTATTCCCTGAAATATCATTTCGCAAGGACTGATTTGGGTGGCTTCACATATTTCGAAGTTTCTGACAGCGTAATGAAAGTAAAGTTCATAGACGGGAAAGGTTTTGTAACGTATGAATATGACTTACAGCCACGATCGTGAAGCAACATGCATATATTTATATATAATGAATATAACAGCTTAAACAAACCGTAAACTTAATGTAGCATTTGCAAGTTTGCACATAGTGCCTGGACGCTTGCTTATGAACGATCATTGTCATGAAAGAGCTTGTAAGTTTTAAATATGTGATTAATGATACAACGTTAACAAACCACCCATACACTTGACATGACGTTGTTAACAACTTTGCGGCATAACTATTACGGAAAAACGCCTCAGAATATTTCTCAGGTTACGCCTGTTATTTTTACAGTATGAACGCATCTTTCTTGCGAAACTAAAACGTCCTCGGGATAACAGATGCTATCTATGTCTCTGGTCAAACATTGTTTTTACGATGTTGATTAGTTGACTGTTGTTTCCAAATGAGAAAAAAATCTTCTTTCTTAGTACGACGTACCTTAAAAAAGAAAGCCATCCAATATTACATCAACAAAATAGACAAAACAATAATCCGAACACTCCCTTTACATTGATTTCAATTATTTTGTATTGTTTTTATTTTTATGATTTAAATTGATTCATTATCCCTGTCTTCGATATATAAAACCTTATGAAAACTTGTCTCTGGTGTTACATTTCTCAGAACCGTTCCTCATAACTGCAGGACACAAATTATTTCTTAAGTTGTGTGTTACACTTTGCAGTACTTCGTTTTTTGTTTTTTTTTAAAACTTAAAAAGTGCATTTCGCTCTGTAAGTTTACATTGATAGCATGACCACCAATGTCATCAATCTCTACATAATATATGACATATGGCCATAATGTTTTCAAACAGGGGTACTCTGCTAGGTGGTGCAGGACCATTACGACCCTCTTGTTGTTAAGACATAATACATTGTTACACTTTGTATACTATACAAGATAATGCTAGAACTGGGTGAATACATATAGTTTATTTAGACATCATTATTATTTTTACATTCTGTCACAAAATAATATATGTATTTTGCGAATATGAAACTCTGTATTTCTAAGATCAAGCGTAGTGTCGACAGGAAGTCTATATACATGTAAGATCTATATGTACAAGATATACATACAATGATATGTGAGATAATAAGAGATTAAGA
Organism: Cyclina sinensis; assembly: GCA_012932295.1. Lineage (NCBI taxonomy): Eukaryota > Metazoa > Mollusca > Bivalvia > Venerida > Veneridae > Cyclina > Cyclina sinensis. Next base: position 1,836,549 of record JAAONU010000006.1, on the reverse strand, counting down.
TTTGCACATACATTTTGTATTGTTCATATGATAACCGCGTGGCAAAAATGTTGTTATATACGGGTTATTGTTTAGTTTAATAAATAAATGAAGGTTCTATAAGAGTTTGTTGCAGTTTTTGTACACCGTTCTGATATACCAAGAAGCCTATAAATAATGACTAGACATTTGCAGTCCGTCTGTGCAGAAATGAAACCATTTAAAACAAAGTAACACTATCTAAGGGACATAAATGGAATGCATGATTAATTTCCCGCGAAGCAATTGATGGAATCCAAGTAGAGGTTAACCAGAGTCACGTTCCTTGTTCGTATAGGCGTGGTCATGTGTGTTGGATCCGTGTTCTTGTGGAGATGCACTAGACTTCCCACCGTCATCAACAGATATAATAATATGCACAGCGTGGCTTGGAATTCCCAGAAATATTATTTTGCAAGGACTGATTTCGTTGGCTTCTCATATTTTAAAGTTTTCGACAGTGCGATGACCGTTAAGTTTGTCAACGGCAACGGCCATGTAGTATGAGTGTGAATTACAGCCGAGGTCATGAAGCAACATGTATATTTTGATCTGTGACAGTTGACACAGGTATTAAAAATAGAAATTTAAAGTAACAGTGGTGAACATGTTTTCAATCAGTGCCTATCAGCTTAACCCCCCCATCCCCCACCCCAAAAAAAAAAACCCGCCAGATAATAAAGCCCAGTGAACGCCTGTTATTGTTTTGTAAAAAATGTCTGAATATTTGCTTTTTTGGTGATCGTTTCAAATAAAGAATGAAAGGTTTGAATACTATAAAATTCGAGACCTTGAGGGTAGAGAAAGACACACAGTAAGTTAATGAAACATATGAAGTCGAGATACGTGTTTATTTCGCAGCTAACGCTTTTGATTGTGTAGCAAAAATATTGAAACTAACAACAAAGGTTTTAAATTCATCAAGGTGATTACCATTTACATCCTGGTACAGAAATTGTTTTTAAAACTCTTTTAAACAACTGTATATGTCTATTTCCTTAAGTTCTTATCAGAATGCGACAAAAACGGAAATGTAATTCACGGTCAAAGCTCACAGAAGTAAAACGAGCCCACAACTTCCATGTAAGGACTCCGTTGCTTATCCCTTAATCTAAATAACACCAAAAATAATAGCATAGGAGTACGGGTCCAGGATCTTAGCTATCTGGCAGAATTTTGCTTTTTTCGCTTGCAAAAGAACAGAAATTAAATACTGAGTCCTATTTTAGTGAATTCTCAACTTTCCAAAAATTACCCCTCGCTCCGATATTTCTGATACAAAAAACAAAGGAGTGACATACATGGTATCCGCAACGTTACATTAGAGTTTGTAAATTCTGCCAAATAGATACGATCCTGGATCCGTACTCCTGTGAATAAGTCTTGCTTTTCATTTAAGGATTGTGGAAGCGGTTCAATTCTGTAACAATTTAAGCTTGGAACAGTCACGTGACCCTCTAGCTCCATGTCATTTCTGACATGACAAAATAAACTGGTCAAGTTATTGTGCCTTTTCCGTACCAAACAGGTGAATGCGTACTATTAATTATAATGACCTCGACCCTGTCAAACAACAACTTCCTGTAAATTCTGGCACACGTTGTGTAACAGCATGAGTTTATCAACAAAAGACACATACATTTTGCAGAATTTATTACTCTTTATTACAAATAGGAGCATTTATCACTAAAACAAGTTCTAAAAATTGACATACATTTGTATTTTGCACGTCGCATTCTTCCATATACTGCCTGCAACAATAAATGTATTGAAATTAGGCCATCTAATCTGACATTCCTCAGATAATTTTGGTCAAACATTTTTGACTTTGTTTAATTGTTTCACATTGGCAATAAATTGAAAAAAAAATTCTAAGATCCAGTTTTACTTAGAATAATAACATACTAAAATGACAGGATTTACCTGTTTTAACAAGCATCTAAATTTATAATAGATATTGAAAATTTGTTACGTTTTTAATCAATTTAGATTTGCCTAGGTTCTTGTGACTACCCTCGTGACCGCAGCTTATTAGCATTTAATTGATGTATCACCCAGTACGTGAAACCATTGATAGTTCCTGATCATTTGTAATACAGTGTTGTACATGGCTGTTTAAATAAGGAAAGTTTGTTACAAGCATTGTTGTAATATATGTAAGTTCTGTTATTTATACAATTCATTTTTGTGAAACAAGGCATTAAATTTTTCAGTATTTTATTTGTAAAAAAAAGGTTACACATGCACCTTGCTCTAAAAGTTAACATTTAGGTCATCAGTGTCTGCAAAATTTAAAACAAAATCTGTGCAAAGTTTGTATGTAAGTAGTACAGTATATGTGTATTTTAAACATTTTAATACATTAGTATTAAAATTTCTAGCTGTTTAAGTGCATTTTTGGCAGTGTATGAATACAAAAAGCTTGAACACCTCTATTCCCTGGGTAACAAATAAATTAAAATAAAACAATTTAAAATAAGGAATAACTCTACTATTGGTTACACAGGCAGGCCTTGTATTTTTTTGAGACCCTTTATTCATTATTTTGGCTGCATTCAAGTTGAAGCATGCTTGCTCCATCTGAAGCTATGTGGACTGGAAGAAAGCTAAAATGACTCTGAATTTATCGTTTTTTAAATGTTTTTCATCTATTCAATAAGGTATTAAACTTCATATACCTGTTTGCCCTATACCCTGTGAAATCCTTAGGGCTGCAGAAAGTGCAGACCAGGGTCAGTATACATATTTGTCTATTAATAATAAATGGTAATGTCTGTATTGAAGGAACACAATCTATTTTTAGAAATTTAGCAGGGTAGGTAATAAGCAATGCTAGTAAATTTACAAAGAAGTCTTTAACTTTTAACCTACTGAAGTGATTAGCCTTTGCCACCAGTATAGAGCCAGGCCAGCCTGCACATCCGTGCAGTCTGACCAGGCTCTATACTGTTGGTAGCTCATTTTTTGTATTTTGATATTGAAATCCCTTAAACTTTGAATGGACTGTTCCAAATTCAAAGCTGAGCAAATCCATTACAATAATTCAGCAGGTTAAGGGTTAATTTGTAGATATGTCAATATGATATAAGAGATTTTCACGACATAATTGGTAGATAATATGGTGTAATTTTTGTAACAGTCCTTTATGACAGAAAACAAAATTACAGGGACAGAGACAGATTTCTGAGATGAGATTCTGAAAGAAACTTTTGTTTATGAAATCTTTCAATGATTTTCTTATACTATCTGATGCTATGAACTTGTGTTATAATTAAAACAAAGAAGTATTACACCTTTAAATTTTATCCTTTCACAGTTTAAGACAAAATTTAAAGTTTTGTCACTGAATTTGAGGGGTGATCAATCAATTCATCAAGGACAATTGGTCAATGAAATACTGTTATCTGTTGACATATGTAGCAACATTTAACAATGGTAAATGTGTTTGAATATATCTGTTTTATTTGCCATACTTATGCTGCCCAAACTGATACTACAGACTTTTGTGCCTGATTCCAAACACCAGTTTCTGAACTATAAAATATTCTACCGCAGTGACAGGCCAGTCAGCTTACAATATTTCAAATGAGTCATATTTCAAATGAGTTTTGAGAAAATCATATTCTATGTGCAATATAACTGCTATTTAATGAAACATACTAAAATGCGTTGTACAACTGAAACAAGATTTTGAAATACATTTGAAAAAAGATCTCTGAAAACAGCAAGCAATGTTTTAATTGGCACAGAACCTGATAAATATTTTCATAAACATTTTCATTAAAAAAAACAACTGAAAGGATAGAAAAATTAGTAATAAATCAAAGTCATAAATCAAATTCATAAATCAAAGTCATAAATCAAAGTCAAAGTCATAAATCAAAATTTCATTTTATTGCAATTTGCTTGATCATGTTTCGACTGTCATATTTATGTATGCTTATATATAAAACGTGTTTAAATGCAGTAATTATCTACCATAAAAATACAAAACAAATATATGTATACATACCAACTGATACATCATAACTTTGACAGTGAGACTTAACTAAAAACATTATGTAAAGTCTACTTTCACTAGAGGATACATAAATTATCAGAACTGCACCAGGGTATTGAGGTAAATTCAGGCAAGTTTCTGATCCAAGATCAAATTCCGCCCTGAACTTTAGAACCATACTTCACAGTAACCAGTGAACAAAGGGGGATAATCAAGGTGCAAATGCAGTGCACTGTTATCCACTTCTTTACTTTATAGGACTTAGTTTTTCACATTATCCCCTATGAAATAAACTACCTATCTAAGTTTCAACAATCATCTGAACACACACAATGACTAAAAAAACAATGAATAACATTGTTAACTAAGATCTAAATATTACACCTTAAGATTTTTCAAACATCCTTGAACACATAAAAAAAAAAAAATTTGCAAAGTTATAAGAATTTTTCTAATTTAACGTTGCTTTAATATAAAACTAATTATTGCTAAATACAAGCATAATTGTCACTATTTAATTTATAATTAAAAATGAATGTGTCACCATTAGTGATTTGAATATCTAAAAATATGTCCCATTTAACATTATTTTTCATAGATTCGACTTGAGTAAGTTAGACTGTTAAAGGGACAAACAATATTTTTAGAGAAAAATATACATGTATCTTTAATTTTTTATTCAGACTTTCAGACAATAAGAAAGTGTTCCACTGGAATAAACGGCTATCCATCCAAAAAATGTGACAACAATAACTACATTGAGAAAAATATCATCCAGTATCATTCAAATTTACATGATTTTAAAAAAAATGGAATACTCAAGATTTTAGGGTACACGTCTTGAACATTTTTTGTAATCACTTTAATCATGAATAATCACCTAGAGAAAGTCTAATCATCTTGTAGCACACTTTTTCATCAATGATTTTCAAGAAGGTAAACAATGCAGTAAAAATGCCACACTTCCGAAAGGCAATTTACCAAATTTTTTTCTTTAGGTTAGAATTGCATAATTCAGTCATTTTCTCTATACAACACATGTAATTCAGCATCTGATAACCTTTAATAAACTTCAGTAACAAATTAATTTCAAGTTCAATCTTCCACATCTAATTTCTTAAGTTTCATAAGTATGCATATATACAATACAATATTTTGATACATATTTCATGACAATGTAAACAAGCACATTTTATGTTTTCAACGCCAGTCAAAGAATTACAACAACAATAAATGTCATAACAATATATACAACAACAAAATACAAACATAAGTTTATCTCAGTTTACATCAGTTAAGCATATTTCTTGTAAGGTTAACCTGTTAAATTAAAAGCCAGGTCATGTTTGAAAACTTGTCCAATGGCTTTTCGTTTTGACAATCGAGTAAAATTTGTCAAATTACACTACAAAAATTACTAATCATAAAAAAAATTAATATTTAGCATGGTTTAGCATTCCCTACTGCTGATGGCGAAAACAAACAAACAACCCATAACAGTGGTAACTCTTAGACAAACATTTTTTTTGCTTTAAAAATAAGTAAGACGATAGTCTAGTTTGAACAGTGAAAAAGCTACTGTTCATAGTTATTACCAACAACCTAACTTAATAATCCTATCCAGGTAAACGCTAAGACATTACAACTAACATTTAAAAGAGATAACATCCTGTTGAGCATTTTGAGCACTTACATATATTTCAAAGACCCTGTTGAGCCTTCTTGGAATGATAAACTAAATGCTGGTAGAATAAATGTTCGTGGCAGTTAATCATGACTATATAGTAGGAACAAATTAAGCTATTTTCAAAACTTCGGCTTTAGATTTAGGAAATTGATCTTAAGTCTGAGTGATATACCACTGAATGTATCACAGTGTCGAATTCAGAAGCCTAGTAATTTAATCACGAAGGCTGTAGGCCTGAATGATTAAATAATTATGCATATGAACGAGAATCTACTTCCGTTCTAACATGTAGGTAAATTATAAGGGACTCAAGTATGTGTACTATTTACCAGTGACGTCTGCAGTGACATCGGCGGTCCCACACTTGTGTTCAGCATGATATAACAAGTATGATATATCACAGTCGATTTCTTCTTTTTTTATTGTTGGCGAATTGTGGATAGTGTAAGAATATAAAATAAATGCTTTGCTAACACACTGACGAAGGACAATCATAATGGAATGCCATATTAAATGCTTACTGACTTCACAAGACTGCAGTATACAAGTATTTTTAAGACAATTGGCATTATTTATACTTATATCTGGGACAGTTTAATTGGGGGATAAAACAAAAAAGAAGAAAATTGCTGAAGCATGAAATGTGCCGAGCAAGCAGTCACTGAGAATGTTTTACCTTGAAAGTATAACAGATAAAACATCTGCCAAATACAAACCTGATTGTTTTGATACAAAATTTGCATGCAAGTTTTAAAACAACAAAACACTTGGAATAGCTTTGGAACAATGACAGGACAAATGTTTGCTGTTTTCAACCGTTGACTAATAAAAAAGTCCAATAATCTGCAACGATAAAAAATCTGTCTTTAAACAGCCTCAGAATGGCATGTTTAGTACTGACGAAACAAAAATGAGATTTCGTCACTGCCTACGAAATTAAAATACTACTTTCTAACACGTGCATATATCATAAATATCTCTTTTATGACAATACAAGATTTAATCATACTATTTACATGTATAAATCTTGTTTGAATTTTGAAATTTTAAACGGCATAAAAAAGAAGTGCAGACAGACTAAAGATATATATGCAACAAAAATAACTACATGAATCATATGCTGTCTATTCAAGATCTTGAAAAACCTTTGATGTAGTCAGATAAAAGTTAAGTTGCATTGTTGAAAAACTCTTCACACATTCAGACTCCATGTTGCATTCAAGAAAATTCCATCAGAGAATCTAAAATTATTTATTATTCAAGGAAAACTTCATAATCAGTGAAGAATTCATGACACCTCAATAAAGAATTGTGACACATCAGACAAACATTATCACTCAGGAAAAAAGTGGTGCTTTTAAGGAAAACCTATGACATATTCAGAGAGAATCTGTGATAAGCACGTGTACAAAGTCTATGAGACATTCAGAGACAATCTGTGATGCATTCTTGGGAGAATAATGCAATGCATTGACTGAAAATATGTTATGTGTTTAAGCTGGAGAAAATATGTGATGCATTCAGGACAAATCTTAGACATATACAGGGACAATCCATGACATATACCGGGACAATCCATGACATATACAGGGACAAACCATGACATATACAGGGACAATCCATGACATATACAGGGACAATCCATTACATATACAGGGACAATCCATGACATATTAAGGAGAATCCTTGACATATTCATGAAGAATCCATGACATGTTCAAGAAGAATCCATATCATGTTTAGGGGAGAATCCATGACATGTTCAAGAAGAATCCATCACATATTCAGGAACAATCCATGACATATTCAGGAAGAATCCATGACATGTTTAGGGAGAATCAGTGCCAGAATCATTCATGTCATTATTTGATCCATTTGAAGCCTCTGTGATTGCTATAGAACCAACTCTTTGAAGTATATGTAACTTCCTCTTCTCTTCTATTTTAAATATACTCTCTTTCTCACCAGTTTTGTAGTAATCAATTCTGGAAGTATTCAATAATACAGTTTTATTCTTGTAAATTATTAACTATATTACATAGGCATATTTTTGTAGTAGTATTTTAAATAAGAAGTGGTATTTATAAAAAAATGAGATGTATTTCTAACCATTTCTCTTGCTGTCTTGAATACAAGTACATACATTCAAGTCAAACACAGGAGAAAAGTATTATGAAGCATATCATTAAAGAAAAAAAGTTACCTGTCATAAATAATACCATCCACTTTGTTGTCTTTGAATTTCTGAATGATATCCTTATCATTACAACCCTCTCCCCAAACAAAGACAACAAGTCCTACATCACGGGCGTACTTTATCAATGACATATCTTTCACAAATAGGTCTGACAACACATCAATCCCCTGTGAAAATAAACAAAAAAATAAAATGTACAACTTCTTAATTTCAACATCAAGACTGTTTTGATTCTAAAATTAAGAGCTGGCTAGTACTAAGTATTTTTCTGAATCTTTTTTTAAACCTGTTCTTTTTCTCACACGCGCCTGTAATTTAATACCAACTAAACTCTGCATATATCTAGCCTGACATACCCTGTACTTTTGTCAACTGGCCCATTTGCCAAAATTCTCAAAGAAGCTCTGTGGATAAGCAATGGGAGTTTTCATTTCTGTTCAAATATCAGGTAACTACCTTCAAGATAAAATTAACATCTATCTAATCATTCAAATGTCCATAAAGTAAAAACCATGCTTCCATTAAGGTTCTTCATAAAACAATCACAATTATCCTCCAAGTAGAATACAGAACTTAAAAATGAAAAGCCTACTGCATATCAGTTATTACATAATAAGCATACCATCCACTTAGGGAACAAAACATTCAAACAAGAAGGCCAAGAATATAATCTGTCATACAGGGGTACGGCTTTAGTCAGACAACCTAGATTTTGAATTTATGTAATATAGATTTTCTCAAGAGAATCATTCTCAATGTTTATAAACTTTTTCCACTGAGCTGGTGATCTTTCTTTTTTATCTCTTGTGACAAAGTTTCCATCTCTCCTGAGAATGCAGCTAGGAAAACTTTAGACTAAGTTTAATACTAACTAGGTAAAATGTTACTTCTAGTGTCCCTCTGCTTTAAGGAGGTACCTAATTCTTGACTGTACATGATTCTATTTCAAACATGTCTAAGAAATCACATCATTAAGACATACATTCCGACCAAGTTTCAAGAAAACTGGTCCAAACTGTTACCTTTAGGTCATTCACAAGGTTTACAAGTGATCTGGAATAATGACCTTTTTTTAACCCCACATTACCTACTTTTGATCTCACCCTTAAGATCAACAAAACAAATATTCTGATCAAATTTCATGAAGACTGGCTCAAAATTTGCTGATGCCTAGGTTTTAAACACTCACAACCTAGTTTTGAACATCTGTGTGATCATCTGGTAAGTTTATATAAAGGCTGGATAAAAAATGTGGCCTCTAGAGAGTTCATAAACTAAAATGAACATAAGCCAATCACAAAAAGCTTAATGAGTAATAACTGTGCAGGTGTGCCAAAAATAGTACATGTCAAGAGACTTTTTTTCTGAAAATCAAGCCAGCTTAGAGCGTTAAAAGGTGCTGCTTAAAGTAAGCATATTGTACATATAATACACAAAACTTACAAGCAATCCAGCTGAGACAGCAAATTCAGTTGCTATCTCTACAGACTTAGTTCTCTTATCATCATATGGTGTGTATCTTTCGGAGATTCCTTGGGTCAGGAAGAGAACTGGGAACACGTTCTGTTTAAGCCGTAACCTGAAACGAAAAGATCACTGGTTTTTATTCTTCCTTTAGTTAACTGGAAACTTATTTATCAAACAGCTTATATTGTTAGGTTTCTTCTTCTTTAAGTAACCTACTTTTTACCACTGTTTCCTGAAGCTTTATCACAGACTGGCAAACAAAAAGGAAAAAAAGTTCAAACTGTTTAGAGGTAAATTATTTTTTTTGAAACTGCTCCATTTCAGAGAACTATCATAGCCAAACTGTTGGCTGACAGGACAAAAATATCAGACAATATGACATTAAAAATTTTAATTTTTTTTAGTAATACTGTATTAAACTATTATCTATTTTGACAGTTATCAGTTTAAACAATATCTCAATCAAGATATAAGCATTTACAACATATGGTTTAAATGAAGCAACAAGGATCCAGTAGATAGTTACATGCTTATTTTAAAACTCTCCTCGTCAACAGGTTATATTGTTTTGCTATGAATATTTTTTCAAAAATACTGAAAAACATTGAATATAATTTGTATTTAATGAGGCATGCAATCATTAAGTAGATGTATCTGAACAAAACTCCATTTTTTTGTATTTCAAAACATACTTACATTGAGCAAATATCCGGATCAAAACTTGAGAAAACTATTCTTCTACCACCGTGTTTGTGAAATACGACGCCAAGAATGATGTCAACAAATCTATTCATGTCAAAGTAATCACTTATTTCACCTGTACCATCCTAAATTACAAGAAACAGAAAATACATCAAATTTTAAAGTTTCAAATTTTTTCTTAACTGATGAAGTTGTAAATTTTAAGAGGAAGTCATCAAGTTGCTTGAATTATTTGGACCTTTAAACTTAACAGGGCTCGCGCTGGCGTTCGCCAACGGAGCCAATGGCTCCAAATTGCAATTTGATTAGGCTAATGATAAGTGCATTATAACACCTGCATCTAGGCTCATCTTAAAAACAGACAAGATTTCTCTCACAAGCTGAACTACTGAGCGAAAATGTATTCAACTGTTATATAATTATATTATTCAAGGAGCAATATAATTTCAGAGGGATAAGCACAAAATACTTAGTTTTAATTTGCTGCTTTTAATATATGTAAAGGTGTAATGATTAACGGGAAATACTCTTTAAAGTAACTCATGTATGTACTTTATCGGGTCATCCTCTATAAAATGAAAAACAAAAAGTTATTTTAGAGAAGAATATATGTTCAAAAATGTCCCCAATGGGCATAAAGAAAGTCTTCATTTATGATAAATGTTATCCACCCCACAGTGTACAACAACTTTGTATATCTATAATGTTATTACCCATGTATTTATTCAGTTAACCTGAAGTGCTTTGAATTTTTAACTGACACCTAGGCATTAACGCTTGGTTCATGTAGAACCATTCAGTTTTATGTAATTTATATGATTCTGAAAGAATTTGGATACTCTCAATTTATGGTACCATATGCCTCTTTATAAGTGGACTAATTAATTGAACTATAGTACAAGGGGCTCTATTCAATTAATGAAATACTGAACACAGCTTAAAGGTCATGTGACACGACTATAGCAACTTTGTCTATTCAAAATAATCATAATGTACTGATTAAAATGGTTTAATTGCGAAATTATGAAAATATTGCTTTTGATAAGAAAAAACGTGTTTTTGATGATCGGCTATTTCCGTTTCGACATCGGTAGTTTCCGCTGCAATTTCTGGCTGTGATGTAGATTTATCTCTACTGTCCCAGGCAGTAGTGCAGAATTACACTGCTCATAACACGTCCTTTTTTAAATGAAAAAATAACACTAAACCACAAGTGCAAGAAAAACGATAAAGGCACACTTATAAAAGTAACATGCTATAAATTGTAAATTAAAAAAAATAATGTGATTACTTCTCGATTTTTATAAGTAAATTCAAACTTTGTGCCTGGAGAACGGTTTGTAATTTTACCTTAATAAATATTAATATATATTCCAATTTCTTCCATGTTGTGGTTCTATATAAAACTATCTCCTCCACGTTTTAACATGCTGCGTAACACTTCCTCACTTGATGTTTACATCATAAACAAATTCTTTTTCATTTAAATGTAGTAAAATTGAAGTGAATTTAGGTGATCTAATGTGTTAACATTTGTTTCACTGGACTGGAATTTCACACTACAGTGTATTTCACGTTGGGATATTGTTTGAAAAATAATAACATGGCATGTCCATCAAGTAGAAATTTGTGTCTGCTTATAACTTATAATCCAATGAAATGTCAAAGATCCATAAATCACGCCTTATACTGTGGGATTTATGCAAATTAACCTGCCCAAAAGGGACCCTTGTATATTTTGCATAGCTGTCAAAACAAAGCAATTAACTTTTTTATGACCCAATCAATGATAAAGTTTAGACAAATAGCAAAATTTTATGGCAACTGATCTTACATATTGATTGTATTTCTTTTGATCAGTCAAACTTGTGAAAACATTATGTAATAGCTTGTTCCAATAATATGTCTGAATGATTTTTAGTTAAGAAGCTTCCATGCAGATATATATTTTAATTAGATATTTAAATGTAATGGATGTATTTATGATGAAAATGAAAATCATTGGACTTCTTAATGTGAACAAATTAAAACAAAAAACAACGTGTTTGTGTTATGATTTTGACATAGTTTTTTAGGGCTTCTTCATATTACTTGTTCTTTGATCATTATTGTTTTGTTTTTCTTAATGTAGAATGAATAAGCCAAAAAAAAAGATATGCAGTTATAATGAAAAAAATCATAGATCTAGTCAAAGATTACTTACATGTACCTCAGGCAAAATATACCACAGACAAATAAGCAACACATCACTGTAAAGAGAATGTTTTTATGGAAAAAAATATCTCCATTGGAGTTAGTTAATCAAGTCTTCCAAAAACTGCATCGGATAAAAAAAAGCATGTTCAAAATCTTTTTGGATCAGTTACTTGAAAAATATCTCTAGATATCTGCACTGATGTATCTTATAATTCTATAACCCTGATTAAACTAGCCTCTATGTTATATTACTCATTGGCTTCGTAATTCCATCAAAATTTCAAATTATTTATTTAAAAAATCTTCAATGTATATTCAAGATGTTAGCTTGACTTGTTCAATTTTGCCTTTTTTACTATATTCAGTCAACATTTTCACTTTCCATCATAATTTTTAAGATTTTGTTAACAATCCAGGCAGCTGTGTCAAGCAGCAAGAGATAAATGTGCGTCACTTCCGGTTTCGCTCGTGACAGGTGCGCGCGAACAAGTGAAGTGCGTAAAATATGGATTTTAATTTGCTATAAAAACATCTTTAAGATGAAAATTACCTGCGGAATTTTGTAAAACTGTCATAGTTAGATATATAGTTTTCGCTCATATTAAAATTTCGAGGTCAAAAATTCGTGTCACATGACCTTTAAGATATGGCCAATAAAAGGTGTTTATCCTCATTGCAATGTTAAGGGAAACAATATGATGGCTTCCAGAATTTATCTTCAATTAACTTCTGTAAACTGTAAGTATGATTCACCTCAAATACTTCCCTAGGAATCTGGGAACAGTTTAATTCTGCTTGTAAATCTCAGAATCTATTTAGTGTGTTGGTTTTTATGTCTTAACAATGTTATTCATGTTTTTTTAGAGTATCTTCAAATGTGTTAACTAGAAAAAGAACTGCATCATGATACATATCATAATTTGACCTTGGAACTAAAACATGCATTGAATATTTAACATGTAAAGTTTTTACAGGCGCGTAGCTACCAGTACGCAGAATACGCAGCTGCGTACACATTGGTCCAGAAAATCGCGTAAAAATGGTAAAAAAATATGACTTATTTTATGCCAAAAACCCGCCAAAATGTTCCTGAGACGATCTACAGAAAAAAAAAATTCCGGGGGAGCATGCCCCCGCACCCCCCTAGGATTCTGCGTACACCTTCAAAAGCCCTGGCTACGCCCCTGTTTTAATTGACTTACTGCTTTTATAAGTGGGTATTTCACTTCAATATTGAATCCTGTGTGTCTATCAACTGTTTCAAACACCTGTTCCAGTGTAGGAAATGGCTGCTCATCCTCTGGATCAACATCATCATCCTGAATACCCTCTGTGAATGACAGAACATGGTTTTTACATGTGTATCATAGTTGTAACATATAAAATGCTGTGAGAAACAAGTTTGAATTTGGCTAAGAATTTTAAAAAAGCGGCCCATGATGGCATACTGGTTCAGGTGAGCCAAAAACCCAGCTTATGAAAAGGTTTTATAAATAGCTTAAAAATTACAACTTGAGCTTATAATTTAAGTGATATTCAAGTTAAGAAAGAAAAAGATGCATTGCATTCAAAATTCTTGCTGAAACCACAGTGAAAGTTCAGATATGACATAAATTTGAAATAACAAATACTTCTTTTACATCTTGAAAGTTGAATGGATAAAAATGAAAATATACAGTCCAGTATAGTTGTAATGGAAAATATAATTTTTGACTGGCCAAGAAACAAAATTTACTAATGTTCTATACATGTCTGCTCTATATCTATTTGAAATTGTTTTTCTTTGTCTTTCTTATATCAGTTTACATTTTATATCTCAGGCCTTGCCATTTAATAAGATTTCATCTGCTATCTTTCTTTTTAGCAAGATTTCATACAGCGTTTTAGCAAGATTTCATACAGCTATTTAGCAAGATTTCATCAGCTCTTGCTTTTTAGTAAGATTTCATACAGCTATTTAGCAAGATTTCATACAGCTATTTAGCAAGATTTCATACAGCTATTTAGCAAGATTTCATACAGCTATTTAGCAAGATTTCATCAGCTCTTGCTTTTTAGTAAGATTTCATACAGCTATTTAGCAAGATTTCATACAGCTATTTAGCAAGATTTCATACAGCTATTTAGCAAGATTTCATACAGCTATCTTGCTTTTTAGTAAGATTTCATACAGCAGTCTTGTTACAACATTAGTCAATTTCAAAAAGATGTTTGTTACATTTTCTCCATCAAAATACAATTTACATAATTTCAGCATGGAATAACGGATTAAAGGGAAGTAATCACACATAGCAAACTTACCATACTTGTGTTCACTCTGGTATGCTGGATGTGACAACTGCAACAAAAAAGCAATCACTAAATATAGTACATAGAAAGTCTCCAATCCTTATCTACCTAACTAACTGACTTATAGAAATTATACATTCAAAAAAACTGTCAAAACCACATTGCTAATAAATCATTTTTTAAGAAAACATTTCTTGGTCATTAACTTTTGTTAGGAAACGTAAGATACAATACGAAAAAAATTAACAGGTCTCCTGCCAATTTGATGAACTATGTTTCGACTGTATGAATAATTCATGTACACTCAACAAAACATAAACCAAGAAGCACAAATAAAAGAGTCTCAACAGATTTTTACACATTGTAAGTTTGCAAATTTTAAAAAAACAACTGATGTACCATTAATAAAAAAGCTACCATACTTACCTTCATTTGCTGAAGCTCTGCAAGTTTGATATCCTTCACAGGAACTTCAAATAATTCCAGATCATCTCGTCTTTTCTGAAAATGTAATATACAGTCTATCAAGTGTTTGATGATTAGCAGTTATAATTAAAATGCATTTACAAGAGTGATTATTGGAATAGCAGTACCATTTTCAAACAAATTTAACAACCAAGATACATAACTGTGGTACATATAGAAAAAAAAATCCAATCTTTAGGAACACTTTTACTTGTTATTTAATTCCTGTCACTGTCTGCTAAATGCTAAAAACAAATCAATGGTATTGGATAAAGACTATAATTCAATTCATGTGTATTCTTTTGTAAATGTGTACAACAATTCTTCACCCAGAAACCTTAATTAGACTTGCACTTGCCCTTAACAACCACCTGCACTGACAGAGCAGTCTTGTAAAGTTGTATAACAGCTTATATATAGGTTGCTGCATCTTTTCAAGCTAAAACTACCTGCAGAACAGCTAATCACAGACTTTAACAGTGGCTAGTAAATGCCAAATTTGTCTTTAAGACTTGCTACTGTAAAGGCTTTTGCTTTGAGAATGATATGTAGGGGCTTATCAGTACTCAGTGGTTACGCACTGAACTGGTAATCCAGTGATTGAGTTTGATCCTTAATTCTTCCACTAACTGTGTCTTCCATGTAATAGTGCTATACAGCATGGAAAAGAACCAGGGGTGTCTCTGGAATTGGACAGTTTTTATATCTTGCACAAAATCCCCCTCAACCTAAAATAACTCAAATGTGCAGGGCTGTCAGTCATATGGGCAAACAGTACCAATAATAAACTCAGTTAGATAGATGATAGGTTAGACCATGTGTGTTTCTTATTCTGCTTATTATGCCCAGGTTGTAGTTATATACACTGGCTGTTAAATACAGGTCAGCCTGTAAACATACTGGCTGTTAAACACAGGATTGTCTGCATATACTAACCTTTCTGTAGGTGATGAGAATCTTGAAATCATGGTATATCACAGGTACTTCATCCTTTGTTAAATGCACATCAAACTCAACAAAATCTGCTCCCTGAAATATACAAAGTAATTTAAAGTGATAATACCGCCCATTAACAAAAATATAACATTATCGCCAACTTATGCAAATATTCACACCAATGCATAGAAAACTTGTTAAAAAGAAAATATGCCATTTATTTTCACTGATAACTTGACTCTGTTCGTGGATGTCAGCAGCTATAAAAACACACCTGTAACCTTGCCACCATTGCTCAGATTTAGTCAGAAGATGTTAATTTGCATACAAAATTTTACTTAAAGGACCTGATTTATTCAATACCGATAAGGATTCTTGAGAAATCATGCCTCTTCCTCTGTAACTTTACAGCTTTTTCTCAGTATAGTAAAGGTTTCTATGACAACTGCACTTCTGAGTACGTTTTGGTCTACCTATTTTTTAAAATTATGTTTTGAATGATCCACTACTGTTGTCTAAGTCACATATTCAAAAACTGATCACATGACAATGACCACTCATTTCACAGATACTGGCGAAGTTCATTTTTGAATTTCCAAAAACAAATTAAGACCTGTGGGTAATATAATATTGTTTTCAATTCAATCCTGATGTATCTCAAGCACAATCTTGCCATCCATGAAAAATAACCATGCAGATAGGATGCTGATAATGCTTTTAAACATTCAAGAGTTCTTATTTATAACCGTGCAGATAGGATGCTGATAATGCTTTTAAACATTCTAGAGTTCTTATTTATAACCGTGCAGATAAGATGCTGATAATGCTTTTAAACATTCTAGAGTTCTTATTTATAACCGTGCAGATAAGATGCTGATAATGCTTTTGAGCATTCTAGAGTTCTTATTTATAACCGTGCAGATAGGATGCTGATAATGCTTTTAAACATTCAAGAGTTCTTATTTATAACCGTGCAGATAAGATGCTGATAATGCTTTTAAACATTCTAGAGTTCTTATTTATAACCATGCAGATAAGATGCTGATAATGCTTTTGAGCATTCTAGAGTTCTTATTTATAACCATGCAGATAAGATGCTGATAATGCTTTTGAGCATTCTAGAGTTCTTATTTATAACCATGCAGATAAGATGCTGATAATGCTTTTGAGCATTCTAGAGTTCTTATTTATAACCATGCAGATAAGATGCTGATAATGCTTTTGAGCATTCTAGAGTTCTTATTTATAACCATGCAGATAAGATGCTGATAATGCTTTTGAGCATTCTAGAGTTCTTATTTATAACCGTGCAGATAAGATGCTGATAATGCTTTTAAACATTCTAGAGTTCTTATTTATAACCATGCAGATAAGATGCTGATAATGCTTTTGAGCATTCTAGAGTTCTTATTTATAACCATGCAGATAAGATGCTGATAATGCTTTTAAACATTCTAGAGTTCTTATTTATAACCATGCAGATAAGATGCTGATAATGCTTTTAAACATTCTAGAGTTCTTATTTATAACCATGCAGATAAGATGCTGATAATGCTTTTAAACATTCTAGAGTTCTTATTTATAACCATGCAGATAAGATGCTGATAATGCTTTTGAGCATTCTAGAGTTCTTATTTATAACCATGCAGATAAGATGCTGATAATGCTTTTGAACATTCTAGAGTTCTTATTTATAAGCGTGCAGATAGGATGCTGATAATGCTTTTGAGCATTCTAGAGTTCTTATTTATAACCATGCAGATAAGATGCTGATAATGCTTTTAAACATTCTAGAGTTCTTATTTATAACCGTGCAGATAAGATGCTGATAATGCTTTTAAACATTCTAGAGTTCTTATTTATAACCGTGCAGATAAGATGCTGATAATGCTTTTGAGCATTCTAGAGTTCTTATTTATAACCATGCAGATAAGATGCTGATAATGCTTTTGAGCATTCTAGAGTTCTTATTTATAACCATGCAGATAGGATGCTGATAATGCTTTTAAACATTCTAGAGTTCTTATTTATAACCATGCAGATAGGATGCTGATAATGCTTTTAAACATTCTAGAGTTCTTATTTATAACCATGCAGATAGGATGCTGATAATGCTTTTAAACATTCTAGAGTTCTTATTTATAACCATGCAGATAGGATGCTGATAATGCTTTTGAGCATTCTAGAGTTCTTATTTATAACCATGCAGATAGGATGCTGATAATGCTTTTAAACATTCTAGAGTTCTTATTTATAACCATGCAGATAAGATGCTGATAATGCTTTTAAACATTCTAGAGTTCTTATTTATAAGCGTGCAGATAAGATGCTGATAATGCTTTTAAACATTCTAGAGTTCTTATTTATAACCATGCAGATAGGATGCTGATAATGCTTTTAAACATTCAAGAGTTCTTATTTATAACCGTGCAGATAGGATGCTGATAATGCTTTTAAACATTCTAGAGTTCTTATTTATAACCGTGCAGATAAGATGCTGATAATGCTTTTAAACATTCTAGAGTTCTTATTTATAACCGTGCAGATAAGATGCTGATAATGCTTTTGAGCATTCTAGAGTTCTTATTTATAACCGTGCAGATAGGATGCTGATAATGCTTTTAAACATTCAAGAGTTCTTATTTATAACCGTGCAGATAAGATGCTGATAATGCTTTTAAACATTCTAGAGTTCTTATTTATAACCATGCAGATAAGATGCTGATAATGCTTTTGAGCATTCTAGAGTTCTTATTTATAACCATGCAGATAAGATGCTGATAATGCTTTTGAGCATTCTAGAGTTCTTATTTATAACCATGCAGATAAGATGCTGATAATGCTTTTGAGCATTCTAGAGTTCTTATTTATAACCATGCAGATAAGATGCTGATAATGCTTTTGAGCATTCTAGAGTTCTTATTTATAACCATGCAGATAAGATGCTGATAATGCTTTTGAGCATTCTAGAGTTCTTATTTATAACCGTGCAGATAAGATGCTGATAATGCTTTTAAACATTCTAGAGTTCTTATTTATAACCATGCAGATAAGATGCTGATAATGCTTTTGAGCATTCTAGAGTTCTTATTTATAACCATGCAGATAAGATGCTGATAATGCTTTTAAACATTCTAGAGTTCTTATTTATAACCATGCAGATAAGATGCTGATAATGCTTTTAAACATTCTAGAGTTCTTATTTATAACCATGCAGATAAGATGCTGATAATGCTTTTAAACATTCTAGAGTTCTTATTTATAACCATGCAGATAAGATGCTGATAATGCTTTTGAGCATTCTAGAGTTCTTATTTATAACCATGCAGATAAGATGCTGATAATGCTTTTGAACATTCTAGAGTTCTTATTTATAAGCGTGCAGATAGGATGCTGATAATGCTTTTGAGCATTCTAGAGTTCTTATTTATAACCATGCAGATAAGATGCTGATAATGCTTTTAAACATTCTAGAGTTCTTATTTATAACCGTGCAGATAAGATGCTGATAATGCTTTTAAACATTCTAGAGTTCTTATTTATAACCGTGCAGATAAGATGCTGATAATGCTTTTGAGCATTCTAGAGTTCTTATTTATAACCATGCAGATAAGATGCTGATAATGCTTTTGAGCATTCTAGAGTTCTTATTTATAACCATGCAGATAGGATGCTGATAATGCTTTTAAACATTCTAGAGTTCTTATTTATAACCATGCAGATAGGATGCTGATAATGCTTTTAAACATTCTAGAGTTCTTATTTATAACCATGCAGATAGGATGCTGATAATGCTTTTAAACATTCTAGAGTTCTTATTTATAACCATGCAGATAGGATGCTGATAATGCTTTTGAGCATTCTAGAGTTCTTATTTATAACCATGCAGATAGGATGCTGATAATGCTTTTAAACATTCTAGAGTTCTTATTTATAACCATGCAGATAAGATGCTGATAATGCTTTTAAACATTCTAGAGTTCTTATTTATAAGCGTGCAGATAAGATGCTGATAATGCTTTTAAACATTCTAGAGTTCTTATTTATAACCATGCAGATAAGATGCTGATAATGCTTTTAAACATTCTAGAGTTCTTATTTATAACCATGCAGATAAGATGCTGATAATGCTTTTGAGCATTCTAGAGTTCTTATTTATAACCATGCAGATAAGATGCTGATAATGCTTTTGAGCATTCTAGAGTTCTTATTTATAAGCGTGCAGATAAGATGCTGATAATGCTTTTAAACATTCTAGAGTTCTTATTTATAAGCGTGCAGATAAGATGCTGATAATGCTTTTAAACATTCTAGAGTTCTTATTTATAACCATGCAGATAAGATGCTGATAATGCTTTTGAGCATTCTAGAGTTCTTATTTATAACCATGCAGATAAGATGCTGATAATGCTTTTGAGCATTCTAGAGTTCTTATTTATAACCATGCAGATAAGATGCTGATAATGCTTTTGAACATTCTAGAGTTCTTATTTATAACCGTGCAGATAGGATGCTGATAATGCTTTTAAACATTCTAGAGTTCTTATTTATAAGCGTGCAGATAAGATGCTGATAATGCTTTTAAACATTCTAGAGTTCTTATTTATAACCATGCAGATAAGATGCTGATAATGCTTTTGAACATTCTAGAGTTCTTATTTATAACCATGCAGATAAGATGCTGATAATGCTTTTGAGCATTCTAGAGTTCTTATTTATAAGCGTGCAGATAAGATGCTGATAATGCTTTTGAGCATTCTAGAGTTCTTATTTATAACCATGCAGATAAGATGCTGATAATGCTTTTGAGCATTCTAGAGTTCTTATTTATAACCGTGCAGATAAGATGCTGATAATGCTTTTGAGCATTCTAGAGTTCTTATTTATAACCATGCAGATAAGATGCTGATAATGCTTTTGAGCATTCTAGAGTTCTTATTTATAACCATGCAGATAAGATGCTGATAATGCTTTTGAGCATTCTAGAGTTCTTATTTATAACCATGCAGATAAGATGCTGATAATGCTTTTGAGCATTCTAGAGTTCTTATTTATAACCATGCAGATAAGATGCTGATAATGCTTTTGAACATTCTAGAGTTCTTATTTATAACCATGCAGATAAGATGCTGATAATGCTTTTGAGCATTCTAGAGTTCTTATTTATAACCATGCAGATAAGATGCTGATAATGCTTTTGAGCATTCTAGAGTTCTTATTTATAACCATGCAGATAAGATGCTGATAATGCTTTTGAACATTCTAGAGTTCTTATTTATAACCGTGCAGATAGGATGCTGATAATGCTTTTAAACATTCTAGAGTTCTTATTTATAAGCGTGCAGATAAGATGCTGATAATGCTTTTAAACATTCTAGAGTTCTTATTTATAACCATGCAGATAAGATGCTGATAATGCTTTTGAACATTCTAGAGTTCTTATTTATAACCATGCAGATAAGATGCTGATAATGCTTTTGAGCATTCTAGAGTTCTTATTTATAAGCGTGCAGATAGGATGCTGATAATGCTTTTGAGCATTCTAGAGTTCTTATTTATAACCATGCAGATAGGATGCTGATAATGCTTTTAAACATTCTAGAGTTCTTATTTATAACCATGCAGATAAGATGCTGATAATGCTTTTGAGCATTCTAGAGTTCTTATTTATAAGCGTGCAGATAGGATGCTGATAATGCTTTTAAACATTCTAGAGTTCTTATTTATAACCATGCAGATAAGATGCTGATAATGCTTTTGAACATTCTAGAGTTCTTATTTATAACCATGCAGATAAGATGCTGATAATGCTTTTGAGCATTCTAGAGTTCTTATTTATAAGCGTGCAGATAAGATGCTGATAATGCTTTTGAGCATTCTAGAGTTCTTATTTATAACCATGCAGATAGGATGCTGATAATGCTTTTAAACATTCTAGAGTTCTTATTTATAACCATGCAGATAAGATGCTGATAATGCTTTTGAGCATTCTAGAGTTCTTATTTATAACCATGCAGATAAGATGCTGATAATGCTTTTGAGCATTCTAGAGTTCTTATTTATAACCATGCAGATAGGATGCTGATAATGCTTTTAAACATTCTAGAGTTCTTATTTATAACCATGCAGATAAGATGCTGATAATGCTTTTGAGCATTCTAGAGTTCTTATTTATAACCATGCAGATAAGATGCTGATAATGCTTTTAAACATTCTAGAGTTCTTATTTATAACCATGCAGATAAGATGCTGATAATGCTTTTGAGCATTCTAGAGTTCTTATTTATAACCATGCAGATAAGATGCTGATAATGCTTTTGAGCATTCTAGAGTTCTTATTTATAACCATGCAGATAGGATGCTGATAATGCTTTTAAACATTCTAGAGTTCTTATTTATAACCGTGCAGATAAGATGCTGATAATGCTTTTGAACATTCTAGAGTTCTTATTTATAAGCGTGCAGATAGGGTGCTGATAATGCTTTTGAACATTCTAGAGTTCTTATTTATAACCATGCAGATAAGATGCTGATAATGCTTTTGAGCATTCTAGAGTTCTTATTTATAACCATGCAGATAAGATGCTGATAATGCTTTTGAGCATTCTAGAGTTCTTATTTATAACCGTGCAGATAAGATGCTGATAATGCTTTTGAGCATTCTAGAGTTCTTATTTATAACCATGCAGATAAGATGCTGATAATGCTTTTGAGCATTCTAGAGTTCTTATTTATAACCATGCAGATAAGATGCTGATAATGCTTTTGAGCATTCTAGAGTTCTTATTTATAACCGTGCAGATAAGATGCTGATAATGCTTTTGAACATTCTAGAGTTCTTATTTATAACCGTGCAGATAAGATGCTGATAATGCTTTTGAGCATTCTAGAGTTCTTATTTATAACCATGCAGATAAGATGCTGATAATGCTTTTGAACATTCTAGAGTTCTTATTTATAAGCGTGCAGATAAGATGCTGATAATGCTTTTAAACATTCTAGAGTTCTTATTTATAACCATGCAGATAAGATGCTGATAATGCTTTTGAGCATTCTAGAGTTCTTATTTATAACCATGCAGATAAGATGCTGATAATGCTTTTGAGCATTCTAGAGTTCTTATTTATAACCATGCAGATAGGATGCTGATAATGCTTTTAAACATTCTAGAGTTCTTATTTATAACCATGCAGATAAGATGCTGATAATGCTTTTAAACATTCTAGAGTTCTTATTTATAACCATGCAGATAAGATGCTGATAATGCTTTTGAGCATTCTAGAGTTCTTATTTATAACCATGCAGATAAGATGCTGATAATGCTTTTGAGCATTCTAGAGTTCTTATTTATAACCATGCAGATAAGATGCTGATAATGCTTTTGAGCATTCTAGAGTTCTTATTTATAACCATGCAGATAAGATGCTGATAATGCTTTTGAGCATTCTAGAGTTCTTATTTATAACCGTGCAGATAAGATGCTGATAATGCTTTTGAGCATTCTAGAGTTCTTATTTATAACCGTGCAGATAAGATGCTGATAATGCTTTTAAACATTCTAGAGTTCTTATTTATAAGCGTGCAGATAGGGTGCTGATAATGCTTTTGAACATTCTAGAGTTCTTATTTATAACCATGCAGATAAGATGCTGATAATGCTTTTGAGCATTCTAGAGTTCTTATTTATAACCATGCAGATAAGATGCTGATAATGCTTTTGAGCATTCTAGAGTTCTTATTTATAACCGTGCAGATAGGGTGCTGATAATGCTTTTGAACATTCTAGAGTTCTTATTTATAAGCGTGCAGATAGGGTGCTGATAATGCTTTTGAACATTCTAGAGTTCTTATTTATAACCGTGCAGATAGGATGCTGATAATGCTTTTAAACATTCTAGAGTTCTTATTTATAACCGTGCAGATAAGATGCTGATAATGCTTTTAAACATTCTAGAGTTCTTATTTATAACCATGCAGATAAGATGCTGATAATGCTTTTAAACATTCTAGAGTTCTTATTTATAAGCGTGCAGATAGGGTGCTGATAATGCTTTTGAACATTCTAGAGTTCTTATTTATAACCGTGCAGATAGGATGCTGATAATGCTTTTAAACATTCTAGAGTTCTTATTTATAAGCGTGCAGATAGGGTGCTGATAATGCTTTTGAACATTCTAGAGTTCTTATTTATAACCGTGCAGATAGGGTGCTGATAATGCTTTTGAACATTCTAGAGTTCTTATTTATAACCGTGCAGATAGGGTGCTGATAATGCTTTTGAACATTCTAGAGTTCGTATTTGGTTTATTTTTTATGACAACTATCATGACCAGTATTATAACTTCAAGATCACTTGTAAAGATAAAATAAGCTTTAAGAACAGGATTTACAACATTACATTTAGAATCTAGTTACAACTAGACCACTAGGCCTTCAAGGATTTTATTATTTAGTAAATAATATTTACATATTACTACAACTTCATTTTTTATTATCATTAATATATGTATATACAGTTTTGCTGTCTTTACACAAATCAACAGTTAGGTAGCTTTATTTACTAGCCATTGTTGATGGAATAACATCAAATTTCTCTTTACTAGCCATTGTTGATGGAATAACATCAAATTTCTCTTTACTAGCCATTGTTGATGGAATAACATCAAATTTCTCTTTCCTGTTATTTGTTTTCTTTCTCCCTGTCTATAAGCTGTTATCTCCCTTGACAATGAGGCAAGACTTAACATACAGAAGTTCATGAAACATGCTGCAGTTATCTTATGTTGAACGACTTCTAATACAGTCTAAATGAAATATCTTTGAATCGGGGATGGACCTTTCCATATTTCTGAAGAATTATCTCATTTTTCATCTTAATCATATTTTGTTAACGTATAATCACCTTTGATTGTCTTAATCACATTGTAAAATGACATTTATTTTTCATTTAAATTACTTTTTTTCTAGAATCACACATATTTGTCAATAAAATCACATTTTTTTAAAATACATAATCAATTTTTTTTTTTTTTGCAGAATCACATTTTTTTTAGTTGGATCACATTTTATATGTTGAATCACGTTTTCTCGTAATTATACAGTTCTTTATAGAATCTAGTTTTTTCGACTTAACTATATTTTTTTTTATCTAAAATCACTTTTTACTGTCTTAATCACATTTTTTTTCATATTTTAATCATGATCTTTTTTTTTTAAATCTTAGACATATTTTCGTATTCTTTATCTGTCTTGTAAAATAACATTTTTTTTGTAGAATAAAATTTTCATGTCATTATCAGATTTTGTCATAGATCTTTTAACATATCTTTTTTTTTTTTTAACAAAATATTTTTTATTTATACATTTCTTAATATCAGTCTCTTTTTAGAATCAGATCTTTTGAATAATCATCCTTTTTTAGAATAATATTTTCTGAAGAATCACCTTTTAGAATCACCCTTTTTGGCCTTTTTGTTTTATCACTTCCCTAATTCCAAGAAAAGAGTACTGAATGGACTCAGATTTCAAGGTTAACAGTGACTTTGTTCAACTGGGTTTCATTAGATCATGTTTTTACTTTTTATAAATGAACAAGAGCTCTGCTCACTGCAGGGAAAAATACAACCAAAGGCAGCTATTGACACTGAAATACCTTTATCCGAAACAAGTATTATCCGAAACCATGCACGTTTACATCACCTCAATGACATAAACATCTGACCAAAGTCATAAATAACCTTAAAGGAGTTAAGAAGATATACAGAAGGAGCTTACATGGTCAGCTGCTTGCTGTAGAGATCTGATGGTGTTCTCTGCTACAACTGCTAATCTGGAAGATAAGAGAAATTGCTAGAATTATACCATGATTGTTTACTGACAGCTGACTTCTTCATCAGAATGAATGATGAAAAAAATTTTAGTTCAACAACAAATATGGTTCACTGCAAATTGTTCTTTTCCAAGGGATGTAAATTATAACTGTTGATTTACAAAACTGAATTGTAAGCTGTGATTAAATATATTCATATAAACATTTCTTAAATTTTTCAATTCTTTAAGTTTGGTATTCTTCTATCATTGCAACATCCAGAGAAATCTGATACATTAAGAATATAAAGCATCTTACAGAATGCCTGTGACAAGATCATAATGATGTGAAGCATGCCAAAAGAGATACCAGATCTTTTTCAATAAATTCATATTTAGAGAAAGCTTTCTAGAATTTCTACATGTAAATTTGTGAAAATTTTAAAGAGTTTAGTTATGTGAAAGCAATTTAATGGTTTGGGTTAAAATGTGAAAAGATACAGGTGTTTACTTAAGTAGAAACTTAGGAGAACACTAGCTATTCACAAAGTTTTCGTCCATATATAAATGAATAAGAGATTTCTTGTTTTATGGTTGTTTGATGTCAATACATGTAATGCTATGCTGATATTTCAGAATTTACAGATAAGGCAAAGATTTCAGGCAAGCATCTATCCATCCAATAAGTTCTAGGTTTTGTACTTTCCCATGAGAAGTTTTTTTCTATAAAAGTCAATGCAAAACCAAGTGACCCCTGGGGTGGTGCTAACTTTCACCCCAGTGACATAATATAAACAATCTTAGTTAGATGTCTACTTGGTCTAGAGGATGCCTCACATCAAATTACAAAAGCTCTGTGTCAAGTGCTTTTAGTTAAGAAGATTTTTAAAGTTTTTCCAATGTAACTATATGTAAAATCAAGTGACCCTGGGGCAGGGCCAATATTGACCTTGGGGTCATGATTTGAACCAACTCGGTAGCAGTCCATTAGGCAATGCTATGCACCAATATGTAAACTCTAAACCTAATTGTTATGAGTAATCTTCTACACAGAAGTTTTGTACGACAACGCCCCTCTGCTGCCGCCAATGACTCAGTGATCACAATAGCTCTACATACTTCTTTGTAAACAGATGAGCCAAAAATTGAACACAGGGGAAGACAATAACTTTACTTAAAATCAATTTACCGGAAAATGTGCCAGTTTGAATCTCACACAGAGTGGGATTTTTTTCATCTGATGCAATACATGTTGTATCTTCCTTTTATGGACAGATATTTGTATGAGTTTCAAAGCACTTAAGATCAGTAAGTTATGAAAAAAATTTCAACAAAAAGCTACAAAATATATTAATTTCTTTATTTAGTCCAAAAAAGCCCAAAAGCATAAACTAGAGGATCAGATGGTCCTTGGTTGCTCACCTGAAAAGAAACTACCAAACAACTGGTGGAGTGGGGGTAGTGGGGGGTGGGGTGGAATGGCACCCAAGAGATGTGTCAATGACTGACAGTTCAAATACCACATTAGATTTCAAAAAATATCTTTAAACCAAGAAAGAAGGTCAATAGTTCAAGGTGAACCAAAGACAATTTTTAAGTCTGTATGGAAACTTATGCAAATAGTTAAAATTTCAAAGACATATCTTCAACAACAAGGAAGTAGGTCAGCAGGTCAAAGTCAGCCAATGTCAAAAGCTGAAGTCTACATGCAAATTTATACAGTTAAAATTTCAATTATGTAGCTTAAAAAACAAGAAGTAGGTCACATGAAAGTGGGGTGGGGCCAATTTTGATCCAGGGGCCATGACTTGTATAAACTTGGTAGAGGTTCTCTAATCATTCACACCAAACATCTCAACTTTATATCTTTATGGTTTCTGACAAGAAGATTTGTATAGTTTTTCCTATATAAGTCTATGTAAAATCATGTGACCCCTGGGGTGGAGCTAAATTTGACCCCAGGGCCATAATTTATAAAATTTTGGTAGAGGTCCATGATGTTATCAACAAAATATCTAAGCTCTAGGCCTTGTGGTTTCAGACAAGAAGATTTTCAAAGTTTTTCCTTTCAGTTGCCAAGGCAACCAGAGTTCTGCATGAAATTCTATTTTTAATATAACTTTGAAAGAAGACCATACAAGCATCATTTCTGCAAAGTTTAATTGCAACCGACTCAGTGGTATAGGAGGAAATGTTGTTTAAAGTCAATTGTGGATGATGCATGGACGACGGCTGGACAACGGACAAAATAGCATACTAAAAGCTACACCTGACTTTTGGTCAGGTGAGCTAAAAAAGCTTTTGATAAGCTTTAGCTTATACTAACAACTTAGCCTTTTCTAAATGACAATATCATGTTTCTTGGGCCATCCACCAGCATGCCTTCTAAAATAGCAGAACTGGAAGTTTAAAGTGAGGAAATCTTGCAATGATTTTTGTAACAAAAAACAAGAACTGTCACTGTAAGATGACAATGCCCCTGAAGTGGTGCTCTGATCTGAGGACCAGTCATTCAAGGGTCAAGGTCAAATAAATATAGGTCAGTGGGGAGGTCTTGTCCAAAGGGGTGTTATGTCCAAGTATGAAGTAAATCCACTTATTAATAAGGAAGTTATGGCCAATGTTAAAGTTTTTGAACAATTGGATCTTCAGGGTAAAGGTCATTCAGGGGTCATGGTCAAACAAATATAGGTCAGTGGGAAGGACTTGTCCAAAGGGGTGTTGTGTCAAAGTATGAAGTAAATCCACTTACTAATAAGGAACTTATGGCCAATGTTAAAGTTTTTGGATGGACGGACAGTTTAAAAACTATATGCCTCTCTTCGAGGGCATAAAAAAAAGAAAAAGTCCGAAGTCCAAAATCTCAAATTTTGGCCAGACCTTCATGATACGGATTGTCTGTATTTTTGGTCTGCCATGATTACTCTACATATCTGTATGTTATGTTTAAAAGAGTTTACTGTGTTTGAAACTTTCAATTAGATGAAATGTAACAAATTTTATATAAAGAAGTGGTTTATAAAGTGAAATGTTAGCCTATTCTAATGAAACCAGTACCACCATGTGTTGAAAATCAATAACTGTCCCTCTAGAAAAAAATATTGATACACTGAACAATTTACATCCATAAATACAAACCTAATACATTGATCTGAACATTTCACAATTTTATGTAAATTCTACTAACTCATGAATTAAGTGAAAACTACCCTGCTTTGAAAACTCCTGAAGTCATTCTGCAAACATGTCAAAGAATAAAAGTAAAACGGTTTTATCAGCTTTATTCAACAGCACCTCAAACTTTTAAAACCTACTGCCTTCAATAAGCAAAGCAGTTTTAAGCTTTGTTCCACTTAAACAAAAAGAAAAGGATTAAAACCAAAGAGATTTCAGCCAAAAGAAAAAAGATTTAGGCAAAAGGAATGATTTAAGCAAAAAGGTAAACAACTTTTTGACACTTTCATCACATAACTGTACACATTACTCACTTTTTACATTTGTAGGAGCTTCCTAGGCCACGATGTCCAACATCCACAGGTTTTCGTGTGGACTTCCAATATCTTTGGAATGTTTGTTTCATGTTGAAACCAGAGCCAATCATTGGCTTCACTATTAAATGTTTGACTGGAAAAAGAAGATATTGTTTTCAATCAATACTTTTTCCAAAGCTTTCCTTCACAACACCTAAACTAAGCATTTAAAAAATGTTCTCTTTTTTCAAGTAGTCAAATGTCTGGCATTTAAGTGTAGGACCCTTACAGATTTTGAGTAGCATACCTTAGAGACGACTTATGTAAAGAATATCCCATGGGTCATAAAAAATTAACAATTCTGTTAGAGATATACTCTGAATAAATATCTTTTTTTTTGTACAATAATTTTGGCTGTAACTTTCCATACTTCATGGCAGGTTAGGAAACGTTTTTGGTTTTTCAAATAGAAACTGACTGACAGCTCAATTCAGAAATCCAATTTTCACATTGCTACTTAGTACCTTTGCCTGAAAATGCAACCCTGCTAAGATGCCAATTTGTTTATATATTTTAACAGGAAGTTCTTTACTCACATTTTAACTGGCCAATAGGTCTGTGTGACAAGCCAGTGATGGGCACCTGTTTGGTTCCCACTGACTTCTTGAATTCCAATGGCAACAAGAAACTGAAGCCAACATGGCGTGGGGAAGTGTCTACAGGGTCATTGGGTTTATCGTGTACGTAAAAATCTAGCTGATAGCCCTATTGGAAAACAAATCAAGCATATTCAAATTAAATTACTTATCGTTATCTCTATTGTGATAAATACCTTAAATTCTGCTGCTTTCAACCATGGAATACAACATTTTTTGTGGACATACAGTATTTCTTTACATTTTGATAGTTACAATTAGTTACTGATTCAAAAAGATCTCTGCAGTGTCACAACTTCTGGTAAGAGCCAGTCAGTACAGCATGATGTGAAAACTCACTATTAAAATCCACATCATTTAGAAAGATTCTGGCACATCATTCATAACCTTTGAATGTGTCTGACTTTAAATCTTCATTCTGTGTTTCATTGTATGTTCAGAAGACTAACTGTATGTTCGGAAGCCTAACTGAATGTTCAGAAGCCTAACTAAATGTCAGGAAGCCTAACTGAATGTTCAGAAGCTAACAAAATGGGCGGAAGCATAACTGAATGTCCAGAAGCCTAAATGAATGTCTAGAAGCCTAACTAAATGTTCAGAAGCATAAACTGAATGTCCAGAAGCCTAACTGAATGTTCAGCAGCCTAACTAAATGTCTGGAAGCCTAACTGAATGTCCAGAAGCCTAACTGAATGTTCAGAAGCATAAACTGAATGTCCAGAAGCCTAACTGAATGTTCAGCAGCATTAACTGAATGTCCAGAAGCCTAACTGAATGTTCAGAAGCCTAACAATGTCTGGAAGATAACTGAATGTCCAGAAGCCTAACTGAATGTTCAGAAGCCTAACTAAATGTCCGGAAGCCTAACTGAATGTTCAGAAGCCTAACAATGTCTGGAAGCCTAACTAAATGTCTGAAAGCCTAACTGAATGTTCAGAAGCCTAACTAAATGTTCGAAAGCCTAACAGACTGTTTGGAAGCCTAACTGAATGTCCGGAAGACTAACTGAATGTCAGAAGCCTAACTAAATGTTCAGTGCAAAAACTATTGTATCTACTTTTTATTTTATAAGCAGTTACAATAGTTCTGCAGTTAATTCTTGGAACTTAAATCTGCTTATCAGATGCAACAATTAATGGCAGCTTCAAAGGTCTGTGGACAAAAAATTAGAAAACCAATTTGCAAGGGGAGTTTTTCTTTTATCTGAGCTCTTTAATTCAAATTCTGTTGTATATCAGGTATTAAATCATGCTAGGTAATAAATCATGTTCAAACAGAGTAAAAAATGTGCTGACAGAACATTAGAAGTTCATTAACTGACTAAAATGAGTCACTAACAGAGACATAAATTAAAGGCTCATAATTTACAGTTATACACAAAAGTAACCATTGAAACACACCACTGATTCTGGATCATATGTCTGAATATGGAACGTCAAGAAATTTCCCGCCTTGTAAAAAGCACCATACTTAGTCTGAGGCTCAGGTTTTGATCTGCCCTTCTCTAAAACCTGTAAATATATTGAAAAGTGATGAAAATAGTTGTTTTACCTCATTATACTAATTTTTTTTCACACTTACCTTTATTCTACTGCAGTCCTAGCTTTTATCGTAATATATCACCATGCACGGGGAGCATTCAACTAATATTCAGAATTATACACCATATCAAGCATGTCTAGTTACATGTTACAAAATTACAAATATATCTAGCTTCAGAAATAATGAGATTTAGTTATAAATATTTGCTGTTTTGTAAAAAACAGTTTCATCCTCAGTCTGACAAAGCCTGTGTCTTACAAACCCTAAGGCTTATAAACCCTTATTCTGATAAACCTTAAGTCTTATAAACTATAAGGCTTACAAACTCTTATTCTTATAAATCCAAAGTCTTATAAACCCTATGTTTTATAAACCCTTAGTCTTATAAACCATAAGCCTTATAACTCCTAACTCTTATTCACCCTCAGTCTTACATATAAAACCATATTTGACAAAAACCCTCTGTGTTATACACCATAGGTCTTGTAAACCTTTTGTCTAATAAACCCTCAGTCTTATCAATAAACAGTTATGACTTACTGAAACTTCCACATCACATCTTGTACACTGAGGTAGTGAGTCTCCCAATATTTCTGCTTCGTATGTGTCATCTATAGCCTATAAAACAAACGGGACAGTCACTGAATCTGATCAATACCCCTGTAAGTTGCCCAGGGGCATGTAACTCAAAACTAACTGTGCTATAAAATCTGAAGACCTCACTTGTCAAATAATCACCTAGATAAAGCCTTGACTACTGCTGAAATTTATCAACCACCCTCATGTTCAGCTCTACAAATCAGCTAATCTACAGAGAGCCCCTGGTATTGCCATAATTTTATGATTTTCACAAATGTTAATTGAAAAATGGGCCGTGTTGTGAGATTATCAATAATGTGGTAAAATTTTACATTTTCAGTTTTTTTTCACTTTCAAATTATAGACTGTTGTATACTTTTGACTGTATTTGGACTACCAGAAATTACACTAAAAGTGAAATGAACAATGCACATATAACATTTCTATTAACCATTTTCACATCAAGGACGTCATACCATGTATCATGCATGTAATATAGTTGTTAAGCTGCTGGGTGCTACACATCCATGTTTCAGCAGCCTTCGAAGACTTTACACCCATTTTTCAAAGACAGCATTTTACAGTCATTCAAAGAAGGCAGAAAAGATTGTGTGTTTGCAGAAATCATTAATAAGTTTATGATGTCAGACTCTGACATCATTTTCTTGGAAAACTACTCACATCTTTATACCTATGATCTATTGTTGTACATTTTATACTGTATACTTGTTCCCTGTATTTCGGTTTCCACATGGAGATAGGATCACCGTGGAGCTGTAATTGAATTTCTACCTGCTCTGTCAACCAGCCGCGATTAATCAGGCGTATGCCATCTGAAAACAATAAACAGACTTACACTTTGTTTACAGCACATGTAACTTTTTCTGGAGAGTAATTTCCTTTCCTAACAAATATTTGTAATGAATTTCTAAATAAAGTTTACTAAAACTATCCTAGATGTAAAAACAGCAATATACAGTAATGCAATTAAAGTCATGGCTTGTACAAGAACTCCCTATAAAAAATAGTACAAAAATACACTTAGTTTAATGGGATCTTCTGACCCTGTTATCTAATCTTTTAAATTACATTAGTACATGTTGTTACCAATTTGAACCATTTTTGAAATCCCAGCATAAACCAAGAGTTAAAACCCAGACAAAATCTTCCTTTAGTACTTCAACAGCAGCAAGTTCAACCGAGTCCCATGACCTGCACCTTTACTTGTTCAATAAAATCATAAACTGCTATCTAGTTGTTCTGAGTGTTTATGGGATTATTTCAAAATCCAAACATACAAAACAGAGTAAATGTTTCAGACAAAGAAAGGCTAATAAAGGGCAAACTGATGGCCAGACAGAGTGAATACTACTGGGCATGCACACACATAAAAGTTTAACCTATCACATAATGGTGCTATATCCTTAAGTTAAGATATATGTACATCAAACTTTGGAATAAATTGTTATTGTTGTTTTCGTTTCTGAGTTCTGACAAAAAACTTGTGTTCCTTATAATAGGCAATATGTAAACAAAGCATGCAGTTACAAATTAAACAATTTTTAAAATTTTTAGCCTGTGCTCACCATAATTGCCAAAAACGTCTGGTTCTTTCAAGTGGCTTTCTGCTATATTTGTCATGACTTCTGAAATTACAAAATAGATATAAACATCAGAAGTACTAGTCAGAACGACAAAGCTGAGATAAAAACATACAGAGGAATTTCTGGCAAATTTTGCATTAAATCCATGAAAGCTTTCCTCCTGTTCTGCACCTAACTGTAATGTGAAAATTAATTAAACCTTTTTTATAAAAAGCCATCTTAAATAAATGTTTTCTTTTCCTCATTTACACGTTTATTTCACCTGTAAGTACAGTAATCAATCAAATGTTGTGAAATTTTTAACGAAAGACGGTTATATTTTTCAAATCAATTCTAGAAACTCAAAAAAACTTTATTTAAGATGGCCAACAATTCCAAGGTTTAAAACATGCCACAATTAATGGTAGCGTGTTTCATATTTTTCTTTACTTACCACTGATTTCATTTTCTCGCATTCTGTAAAAGTTACTCACCATTCAGAAATTAACGTCATTTTTTTAGTTTGTTTATATTTTCTCTGGTTCATTGCCTACAAAAAATAAAATTGAAATGCTCAATATGATTATCTGGATTTTCTCTCCTCCATTCAAAATGACATAAGCACCAGTCCTTTAACCACAAAAATGCATACATTATCCTGCTCAAACTGAGATTGATGAAGTGGTTGAGGATTACAAGTGCTAGACTTCTCCTGCATTGGTCACTGGTTTGAATCCTACCACAGGTGAGATTCTCCAGTCACTCACCCCATTCCACACCTGATGACAGTACTGTTTTGAATCCAGGAAGCAGTCATCAAGTGTGATTAATATAAGCTGCAAGAACTCCTAACTGATGTAAAATAAACTGATTTAAACTAAAGACTATGACACTGTTTCTAAGGGAAGGGTGGCTTGAGTGTATCTCAGCAGGAAAGATGTTACTTTGCACAGAAACAAAGATTTCTTCAACTCCATGTGGACTTTGTAAAATTACAGCCTTCCTCTTTCTTCTCCCACTGAGCTTGCAAAGAGCATAAATATGTTTAATCAACAGTAATAACATGGTGTTGAAATAGTTTAATCATTCTACAACTAAACATGTCATGACTCAGATGAATAATTTTCAAGCATTTCAATGACCTTGAAAAAGTTGAATTTCTTCTTTGTCGATCCGTCTCTGCTAATTCCTAAGAATTTTATAACAGTTTAACTGATCATTATCATTCCAGTTACAGTAATTCTTCAATTTTGCATCTCATGCAATGCTTAAAAAGAAGACAAAATCTGACCTACTGTTCATCAGCTGTTTTGACTGTCAAATTACTTTTTGACCATTTTCATGAATTAAATCTTAAAATCTTCCCACTTACATCTTTTGGCTAGAAAAATAGCGTTCTTACAGTGCCAAACAGGAAATTGTAAACTGTTCATATTTAGAATTTAGATCAAACTATTAAAATTCTAGGGCAGAAATAAACCTACTCTAAGACAAGCACTCTAGGGGGTCCTTTTTTCTAGAGACAAATCTAAATACAGAATAATAAGTATATCATATCTTTAATATATCATATAAAAATTATTAAATTTTAACTTAATTCTACAACAAGCAGAGACATCTGAAAACATGTAGGTTATTCATACTCCCATTGACAGTTAATCAAATTAGAACCTACACCTTGCTAGTTGCTGAATATAGTAAAGTTTACAGTTTTGCTATCAAGCACAGTAAAGTCCCCCTATTAAGTACAAAAAAGTTTAAAGTTCCGTTATTTAGCACAGTAAAGTTCTCCTATTAAGTACAAAAAAGTTTAAAGTTCCACTATTTAGCACAGTAAAGTTCCCCTATTAAGTTCAGTAGTTTACAGTTTTGCTATTTAGACGACTTTAATTACTTCAAATTAATGCAAAAATACGGAAATTTAAGGACCTAGAGTCTAAAATTTCTAATTAAAAAGGGTCAGACCCATTCATTAATAAGACCATTTATGACAGATCTCGTAAGAAGAACTTACTGCAGTGTTATGATACAAATGACAGGTGTACTGTGTGTAAGTCTTGAATCAGAGAACAGTGAATTCGTATACATAGATCTACATGTTAGCACTATGACCTATATTGTCATGAATATCAGAAAAACTCTACTAGTAATTGCTTGACATATCTGTATTACCTTTTGGTGAGAACCTGCGAGGCTTAATGTGCCCTTCCCACCACTTCACTTGTACCGCCCTTCCTGAGTCATCCTCGCTATCCGACTGAGAAATCTGGCAGATGAAATATCGGTAGAAATGATCATCAAAACCCTGTAGCAGAAGTGTCTTCGACCAAATATCCCTGGAAATCAAACAACAGTTCTTACTGTTATTTTTTCCATTAATCTTCCTTGAGTACTCTATTGAGACATTGTTTTGTAAGCTTTTTACATTAAATATCATTGTCTAATAAAAAAGACAGACAATGGTATGTCTTATCAATAATGTAATAAAAGAAGTTTATTACTGTCCACTGTCCAGGAAATATCAGTCTATAATTGTTTTCATACAGCCTCTGACGGCTGCATCAGAGAACTGCTTCTCTGGCTCAGTGGTTAGAATGTTGGTTTTTGAAGCTGGAAGACCCCGAGTTCCAGTTCCACTCTGGGTGGTCTTTTCAAAGATGCACTACATCTTTCTGTTACAAACTTTCATGTTTGTAAGAGATTTTAATAGCAAGTGGACAAAGAAACTAAATTTGTTGGACAACATTGTTAAACACAAAATATCACTGCAAAATGAGAACCAGCCTCATGAAAAATATTCTAAAAGAGTTATCTCTCCCTTTGAACTCATTTCAGATTCCATTTAGGAGAAGGTAACTGCTAAGCTCCTGGCAATATCTGATCACACCCTTACACCTCTCTAAATGGGCAGACTTAACCTGAATTTCACATAGCCAACATATACATGTATTACCG